>BJBW01016014.1:0-51914 GCA_004320125.1 Scolopax mira
GAGCCTGTAGAGGCCTTGTCAGGCATCAAGCAGCATAAGAGGACTCTGGAACAGAAGCCAGAGGCAGTCCAGGTCCTGTCAGGCATCGAGCAGCTCTTGACCCCACAAGAGTCGGAACTCGTTACAGGTGACGTAGCTGTTAAAAGATTGCTGAAGACTCCAGTACGAAAAAAAGGAGCAGTGAAAGATGTGGCAGGTGATACTGTAATCAAGCAAACTCCAAAGGTGAAATATCAACCAGTAGAAGACATGGTTGGGGTCAGCCGTATTTTCAAGACACCAAAGGAAAAAGTTGAACCTGTAGAAAATATGTTTGGTTTTAGTAGATTAATGAAGACTCCAAAGGAGAAGTATCAACCAGTTGATGATTTTGTGGGTCTGCAAAGGCTTATGGCAGAACCCAGGCAGAAGTGTTCTGATTTTGAAGTGGACTACGTTGGACTTAAGGAAATGTTTGATATACCAGAGGAAATCAAGGTAAAACACTTTCTTTAGCTTTTGGAAGGAATGTATTTAGACTTTAAAGCCTGTGGTTGAAGGGAATTCTTAGGCCTCTGTAGTATGACATCTTGGATTTACAGCACTTCAGTTATGTCATGTCCATAGCCTGATGAGATACCTTTTGGAAAAACACCTCATGTTGATTTGAAAGCTGTAAAGATGAGAGGTTTTTTTCCTTTGGTAGCTGTCCACATGAATGCTAGAACATATAACTTATACAGATTTGCACCTGAGCACTCTTTTGTTTCTGGTCACATGCCTGTGATGTTTAATGCACCCTTTAAATTGTTTACAAACTATAGTCAGATTCTCAGCCTCCCTTTTCATAAGCAAGTTAATATGTGTTTTCTTTGAAGGAACCTGTTTTAGTAGTTACTGACATGGCTCTGGGTGACCATTCTGATCTTAAAATTCACAGCTTCATCAGTCTTGTCATTTGTGAATTTTATTAGTATAGATTTTTAATGTTTATTCCCAGGTCCATAGATAAAGCCCATCACTGGGCTTAGTGCTTGTCAGTGTAGAACTATCATAAAACAGTACAAAATACTCAAATCATTTGGCTTTAATACCCCAAATTCCTTTTGAGCATTCATTTAGACACTTATCAGCCAATTTGGTTAATACTTAACTCTATGCAGTGCTTGTTCGCTTTCACTTTAAAGATTGCTACAGTCAGATGGCAAGGATTAAGTTTGCTTTATTTATGTGCTAATATAATGACTGTAGTTACAAAACTAAGTTGATTTCATTTTTAGAAAAAAGTACTTTAAAGACCTTCAGCTATTACTATACAATAATTTTGTGTTGGTCAGCTCCATTATTTTTTGTCCTGTCAGACATGTGTTTATTGATTATTGTTTATTCCCTTAGACCAAATCAGTAAATGTTACGGATTCTAAACAAGAAGATACTGCATCTCCTTATACTAATTCCAGACAGAAATTGGGTAAGTACAAATATTTTTGCTTTTACTAGAGAAATAATTAATATACAAGGTAATACATGTCATTATGAAGTTCTAACATATGTTTTAAAATTCAAAAATCACTGGAAAGCAGGTGTAGCTCATGGTAGTTGTGCAGTTGTCGTTAGTGAGCACCAGGCACTGGAATTCTATTGTTGTAGAAGTAGCAGTGTATTGGTAAGGTAATGTTGACATCCCCAAAAAATCCGGTAAAAAACCTGATCTTAAGGTCTCCACTTAAAAACAGCTTTCTTTGCAAAGACTCTTGAGAACGGAGCTTAAACCTGTGAATGTAGGAGTTGGCTAAAATCATAATTTATTTATTTATTAATTTTTAAGTTAAGAATATGAAGTGTGATTTGTCTGAGCAAGGTGATTCTCTTAGGAAAATCAAAAGTCACAGATACTTTGATCATCCATAGTAATATATAACTTTTGTCTGCTCTCTTCTATGTAAAAACTTTGAATGGGGAAAAAAAAATGGTTTAGAAGACAAAGGAAATATTTCACAAGGTGAAGATACTCAACAGAAGGAATCAACTAGTGAAGACCAGAGGTCAACAAGGGGCCGAGCACGGAAGACAATACGTCCTGCTTCAGCAAAGCAGTGTGAAAAGGATTTGAATTTAAAAGCCATGCAGAGTCTGGAAAAAAAGAGCACCCAAGAGGAGATGAGAGAGATCAATACTTCACCTTCAGTAGCTAAAAATCAAGGAAGAGGAAGGAGAACAAACCGTTGCATACAAGAAGAAATTGTTTCAAAGCACCTTGGTCAAGAAAAAGTTGAAACTGTTTCGCTTGTGGAACCATTTGGAGTTCCTCAAAGAACAAGAAGAGGTAAAAGGAAGGAACCGAATGAGTTAGAACATCCAAGGGAGATTCTTGAGTCTTGTGACAAAGGTGCTTCAGTGCTACGAAAAGAGCTTGCAAATATGAAAGAGTCTTTGCAGGAGTGTGGCATCAACGGTGTATTAGAAACTGAAGATGATCCAACCATGATGACAGTGAGTGTATCCAGTAGTGTTCAAAATGAAAATTACCAGCTGCAAATGGGCATGAAAATACCTGAAAACAAACCAGATGATGGTGGTGTAGAAGATGGTGAAGAACTGCTTCTGCCACCTGGGAAGAGGTTTAGAGGAGCAAAAGAAGTAGAAAACACAGAACCACCAATTCCACCTAAAAGAGGAAGAAGAGCTAAAAATGATCGACTTAAACAACCTCTTCCAGAGAACCTTCATAGGACAACAAGGAGGCTTCACAGAAACCCTCTGGTGATACAGAGAGATGAACCGACTTCTGTCAAAGCTACTGAGACTGCCAGAGCAGAAGGGGCTGAAAATGGAACTAAACTTGAAATAAAGGTAACGGAGAAAAGCGTTAAGTCTTTAAGAAGGGCTAGAAATCGCTCAACTGAAGTGAAAGCTGACGTTTGCAGCATGGCAAATGAAAAGAAAACTGAAAACATTCAGAAGACTGAGGAAACTTCAGCTGAAACACAATCACACATCACAGATGAGATTAAGGGATCTCAGGGAGGTGAAACGGAAAACATTCAGGAAAATCCCACAGAGGCATCTCGAAGATTAAAGACAGAGTCACCTTCTGGAGAGACAAACAAAATGCCAGTTACTGCTCTGAGCTTGGAAGTAAACAGACGTGCAGTACGAGAAACAAACAGAACCAGAAACAGGAGAGGCAAAAATTACTCTGGGGAGAAAAAAGCTGATGAATTTGCTGAAGATGTGAACAGCCTAGAACTAATTGCTCCCAAATTGAAGTCAGAAACAGAAAGGGATGATTCTTTGAGCTCTGCTTGTGTCAAGAGTACACACCAAGTCACGAAGGACGAGAAGGACCCAGCTGGCACATCAGTACCTGCTGCAAATGGTGACACTCGTGCTCGTGGCCGTCAAAAGCAGACAAGAAACCAACAGGGAATCCTGCAAGAGAATCAAGCCCCAACAAATGGAACTGCATTTAGAAGAGATGGAGGTAGAAAAGTTACTTTTGAACTTAAAGAGGCCAATTCCAAAGCAGTTGGAAGGAAAAGGAGTTTAACTGGAGATGACAAAGGAATAACTTACAAAGATGGTCCACGTGAGACTTCAGAAAATCCTGCTTTACAAGTAAGGAGGAGCAGAAGAAAGCAAGTTGATTCTGTGCCAGAACCACAAACAGCTTGTTTTGCCTTGGTGGAAAACCAAACATTAGTTGCAGATCATAGTAAAGATGAGTCTTTTGTAGAGGAGCAAGATTCAGCATTGGAAGCTACTCCCTCACCAGCAGAAGACAATCCACCGAGACGAGGGAGAAGGCGGGAGGTCGCTGCAGCATCACAAACATCTAGGTCTCTTTCTGTCAGAAGAAGACACGGGTTGCTGGAAGGTGAGGATCAAAAGACAGCTGGGAGAGAAGATCAAACCCCAGCTTCAGGAAATAAAACTTTGCTGGCAAAAGCAAATGCATCAGGGAGGGACAAAAGGAAGAAGACTGATCTGGCAGCAGAGGCAAAAATTTCATCTTTTCTCTTGAGAAAATGTGACTCCTCAGAAACTATTAATAAAGAGGAAAGTGGTAACGAAGAACAAAATACACCTTTGGAAACTGTGTCCTGTGCAAACAAGAAGCCATTAGGAAGGGGCAGAAGGAAAGAAACTGCTCTGGCATCACACGCAACTAACGCTGTTTCTCTTAGAGGAAGACGCGGCCTGGCAGCAGATAGCAGTAGAGAAGAAGCCCCTAAAGAAGATCAAAATGTTCCATTAGGAGCTTTTGATTTATCTGTAAAAGAAAATCAACAGAGAAGAGGCAGAAGGAAAGAAGCTGACGTCGTGTTAGAAGCCACAAGTTCTATTCGGGGAAAACGGGCCTTGTCAAAAGAAAGTAGTGAAAGGAATAATAATGGGGAAGCAAAAAAGCTAATTCTGGAAAATTCAACTTCCCAAGAAAAAATGGATCTTTCAAAAGGGAACTCTATGCAAACAATTACTTCACTGGCTCTCGGTTCCACCTCGCTTCAAGGTTTGACAGAAGATGGTAAGAACAAATCTCCTGTAGAACAGCAGAGCGAAGTTTTGAATGTAGCTCCATCTGCAAAAAAAAATCCATCAAGAGTGGTCAGAAAGAAAACAGTTTCTTCCAAATCTGAGGAAACTGGTTCCACTTCTCTCAGGGAAAAACCCAAAGACCAAGGTCAAAAGAGGGTTCTTAAAGAAAGTGAGGGTACATCTCTAGGAAACATTTCACCCCAGGAAAAAACAAGGCAATTGAGGAATAAAAAGAAAAAGGTAGAATTCTCATCAGAGGCAGCTACTTTGACTTCTAGCCATAGACACAACGGCGTCTTGTCAGGAAACGGTGGTGCTTCAGCAACTCAAAACGGGTGTTTGACCACCACTAGTTCCAAAAATAATCATCAGTCTGGAAAAGGAAAAGAGATGAACCCTGTGCAACAGGCAACTTCCACCTCTCGCAGAAGAAAATGTCAGGTGCCAGCAGATGATGTAGCATCCAAAAAATTAAAATCAGGTGAGGCAAGAATTTGTTTTCACTTTTCTAAGTATAGCTGAGTTATTTATAGATAGAACAATAATGTGTACAAGGTTCTAGTGTTACCGTGGGCTGCCGTGCTCTACTGTAGAGAGCTCTTCAGCAAAGCAAGAAGACTTGGGTAAATAGGTTTTATGTTGTCTTATATAAGCAAGATGTTTTTCTTAAGTAGAAGGGAGTGGGTTTTTGGGATACAACATATATTCTTCCTCTGTTGGGATATTCAAATATCTTTCTGCTCTTCTATAATGCTCTCACTCAATGCATAACAACAAATTGTAGTTTAGAGTAAATAGAGCAACTAACTCATGTGCAGAAGGTGGTGGTAACAACAGAACACGATAATCCCATGTTTGTAGCACTCACTGTTCATCTTGCTTTCTCTTAAATATGATCTAAGCTCCTGCTTTTATGTCTCTAGGTTTTGGTGGATTTTACCAGTCATCAACTGTTTTTTGAAGTTGATGCTAAAGAGCTTGAGGTTGTATTTGAGCTAAAAAGACAGCAAAAGTTCCTGGTGTCCCCCATTTCCTCCTTTCCTGTTCTGCTTTCCCCAAACCAATAGAACTCTTGTTGCAGCCATCAAAAATATTCCCTGGAATTTTCTGCTTGATGTGATACAACTTAAAAACTACAACACAATTAGAAAATATTATCAAATTAATACACAAATAGAGATAATGGTGACTCTTGAGAGCTACATATTAGGAATTGCCTGCCAAATTGTGTTAAAGACTTTTATCGTGGTTTGTCCATGCCCTTTGGTCCATTTCTCTTTGGCTCTTTCCCTTTTTTATCCCATGCTTATCCCCATATAACACATACATCTGTTTTACCATGTATCTTCTCTTCGTTTGTTGAATTTGCTTTTGTTTCCCTTTACACGTTTACTGTTTCCTGATTCCTGAAAGGAAATCTGTTGACTTGCCAAATGCTTGATTCCTTCTGATGCTGGACTACCTGCCTGGATGGCTTCTCTTCGGGGAGGTCACCTCAGCCCACGTGGAATTTAGTGGCCGTGTCTATGTCTAGTGCTTGGGTTGATGCTTCTCTCTTGGAGAAGCTTAACTTTTCTGTGCTATGCAGATACTTATGGGTAACAGCTTGGCTTTCCAGCTTTATCTGGACCATAAACCAGTTGCTATATTTACCTTTTGGCAGGATATTTCTTCGATGTTGACCATATTTTAGTTCTACAGAACAGTAGAAAGAATTTTAGCTAAACTGGTAGCTAATTGGGTTTGGTGCTCTCATTAATGTTAACCTACTTTCAGAAATAGCTGTAAGTCCTTGGGGATCTCTCTTGAAGGATATTGGATATGCATAAGGATGGGGTTTGTAACTGGTTTGTTGAATTCATAGATGGAATCTTTGGAATGTAGTCAGAAGGGACATTGCCTTTCAAAACAATGTAACAGAGGATTGAATTTTGTATAAAATGTTTGATTTATGATCCAAATTTACAGTTAATTTTTGCGTGTGTTTGTGTACAAATAGAGCATGATGAAAATAGATCGCTACAAAGAGGAAGAAGAAACAAAACTAAAGAACTTTGTGAAGAGGCTGCGAGTGCTGCTCGGGCTGCTGAAGGGACAGACAGGAGGACGAGATCGACCACGAGAGCAAGCGCAAGAACAAGAAAATAGTCCTAACAGCCACAGAACCAGTTTTTAAATCAATTCAGTAACTTAAATTGCAGGGTTTTAAATGTGAATTGATTTGCACTCAGATTTTGCAAAGCAATGACTGCAAAATTCAGCAGCAGATAGCAAACAAAATACCTTTGTCCATGTGTTCACAGATACGGCGTACGTATTTGTTTTAATAAGATTTGTCAACGTGCAGTGGGTTCTAAACCACAGGGTGCTTGTGCAAAACTGCAAACATAAAAATAAATCTTTTTGAAACAGTTTTTATCCCTCGTTCTGTGTTAATCAATGCAGCAGTCAGGAAGCCATATTGCTTTACTGCCACTTTAATTGTAAGCTATTTTCTGCTTAAATTTTCATGTGCTTAAGTCTTTTTTTATTATTGCAGTTCTGTAAATATTCTTTAAAAACCTATAGATGTATTAGCAGAAATATGCTGAGATTTTGATAATTTTTTGAAAAAAAATCAATTTTGTTGTACTTAAAAGTGCAGATTTTTAAATCAGTAAAATTGTTAACAGTTTGGGACTTTGTGTGTTTTCTGTTCTTAAGAACAGCTAAGGATGTGTAATTATTGTCCTCTACAAGCATTATTTCAAGGATTTAGTCTTTCTAGCTACAAGGCACTGTTTTGAGAGTGTACCCTGGTGGTCTTGCTGTCTTAAATGCAGAAAGGGAGAAAATTCACCTTGGGCATCTAATTATTGTGTGGTATTAAGAATTCAAAGCCTACTTTTTTATGCCATTTATGAAGAGTTACAGGTGTTTCTGCAGGAGGACAGTTGGGTGATGCTGAGGAACTGATGCTGAGGGCTTTGTGTTGGTTTTTGCTGGTGTTGGGTTGATGGTTGGATCTGAAAGTTCCTTTCAACGTGGCCAGTTCTGTGTTGTTTGGATGTTCTTGTCAGTGATTCTTGTCTGCTGGTTTTAGCTATAGGATTGAGGAGCCCTTCTCCAGCTGCGATTTAAGCCTTCCAGATGTGAGGAACATCTTTACCCAGAATATTCCATTGATTTATGGCACAGGATCTGCAGTATTCCCAACTTTCAGGTCGTGTAGCTTCATGTATCTTGTCACAGCAGCTGAAGCAGTAGTTCTGTACTGTAAATTTCCAAGAAGTTTTGGGAATTGTACCCGTTCTATTAGATCTATATTTATATTAACTCCCATCAGGCTGAGGAACTTCTCCATTTTCCTCTCGCCTCAAAAGGGTGGTCTCTTTACCTTTGCGCTTGGTTGATGGCTCCAGCTCTACCTAATTGCAAAACAGACTCTAAAACTCCACCTTTCATCAACCTAATGCTCTATCACCCCCTTCTGGCTGCTTCCTAGAAGTATCCCTCATTGTTTTCTGAGAAATAATAAATTGCAACATCCAGAGAAAATGAAATAGTAAACATAATATCAAGGAAAATGCGTTGGGGGAGCATTGCTGTATGTGCTACTGTGTTAATCTGTGTATTTTATGTTGCAGAGGATATTTCTGTCTGGAGAACTCTCCTTTTCCTTGACATCCAACTCCTCGTGAAATCATTTATGTGCTTGTAGCATCCTTTTTACTCTTTGATCCATCTGAAGGAAGGTTTTGGCTCAAAGCTTGGCCATTCTGCTCCAAACTTGGCCATTCTGTTCCGCGGCTGCTCAGCTTCCACCTTTACATCTCACCAAAACGTGAGTTTTTTCCTACTGCCCATCCTGATTGCATCAATACAGCGAGTTCTCCTTATTTTGGCTCGGTAGCCTTTGCTGTGACGTGGATAGGAAGAGGAAATTCAGTAATAGTTGAACCTTTTAAGGCTTTCGGTGGAAATACCCTTCCAAGGTGCCGGTTTTTGAGTTCACATCTGTAGATTTATTTTTTTTCCTACTTCTATAATAGAATTGGATGTGTGTAAGGGGCTGTAACTCCTTTCTCTCTAAATATTCTTTAATATCATTCAAGGCAGTAATTTCTGGTCTGATGATAAATTAAAGTCTTAAGGCAGAGGCCAGGATTTTTTCCAGAATAGCAGAAAACGGTGCTGAAGGTGATTACTCTGAAAACAAACACTCCATTTTTAATTGCAGCTGTTTCTTACAGTTATGATGGGTCACGCCATCTTCTTTCATTAGATAATGAGCATTGAGTGGTGAAGCATCCTCTGCAGCTTATCAGGCTTATTAGTTTGAGTTCCAATTCACAAAAAAGTAGCTGCTCTGTGTCTGTTTTCTGTTGAGCGGCTAATGCTCACTCTAAATAAATGGGCTTTAAATACTTCTGTTATAACTAAAAAATTGTCCATCACTTACCAGCTGGCTGTGTCTGCCGAGATAGCGGAGAATGCGATGTCTCTCTTCACAAAATAGCTCCTAATGGCCTATTTAGCCAGTGCAAGAAATTCCCTCCAAGAGATGATTTGATGGTTTTATCCTTTTACACTTAAAAACCAACCTAGTCCTACTGGCACTAACAGGAAGAGGGCCAGACTCTTCAAACCTCTCTTCAGAAGTCCTTGGAGGACTGCTTTGAGTCGATGTGTATCTGACCTTAGGGAGAAAATAGTTAAATAAGGATTTACATTCCCGTGAGAGGATTCCCTTCAACACAAGCAATACACAACGTTAAATACCAGTTTAGATTTTAGCCGTGGATTAGATTCGTTTTGAGCTGTTTAAATCTCTCAGCTCTTTTCTAGCTGAATGAAATGCAACAGAATGAGATTCACTTTCTAGAGCTGAGTCACAGTGTGACTCATAGTAACTGTTGTTTTCTGTTACTTAGTTTACCTGTTTCTAACCATGCTGACTGTAATTAATACTTTATACATTTAATATCTGCGTATTCCAGTCCTAACTGCAAGGTGATCCATGGACCAAGAGTGCTTCACCCATCTCCCGCCTGCTCTACGAGGTAACACCCCAGTGGTTCACAAATTTGCATGGGACAGTTTGGGAGCTGGTGCTGGAAAACGTCCATTTTGGAGAACCATCTCACAATGGCAAATATGAACTGTAGCATCGTAGTAACTCAGGTGGACAGAGAGGAAATGCTGCCTTCATCTCCCGAACTTCAGAGTCGGGTTGTAACAAGGGAAAATACCAACCCTGGAATTCTTTTCTGTAAGAAAGCACACAAAAATATTACCTTATAATTTGTTCTCAAGCGTAAGTGTCCGAAATGAAGTTTATCTTCCCTCAAACGCGTTGCTGACAAGTACAGGTGTGTGACTGTGTGGTTGTCATCTCGTACCACGTGTCACTTGTTATCTCTTGAGTTTACACCTATTCTCGGGTCCTTTCAGGAGTCTGTGCATTATAAATGCTAGTAACAGCTAGATATTTATGCCTAGTCAGGAAACTTAATTCCTAGTTTAAAAAAAACCAACGAACCTCTAGAGCTGCAAAACAGCTGATGAAATAATTCCCAAACTGTCATTCTTCGGTTTGACTCTTTCTTTTAAATTTGTTTCTAGTAGGGTTTTTGCTTTTCTTGATCATCCTGACAAAAGATGAAATCAGCTGGGCAGATGCAGAAATCAGGTAAAGTATTTTTTCTTTGCTAATGAAACTCCTTGGGAATGGGAAAATGAACCCCAAATAGGTGGTGAAGGCTCAAAAGGATGCAGATCACAATTGGTTTTACTCTGCCACAGTGTCTGCTAAAAACCAAGCTGTATTTCTAAGTCTTATGGTAAATAAATATTCCAGGGAAAAACACAGGGCTCTGTGTAGAACTTCTCAATGTAAAATTGAAATATAGTAAAAGTTAAAGTGCGTTAAAATAGTTGAAAGATGCTATAAAGATCATACCTGATATAAATTGTAAAATATTCTGTGAGGAGATACTTATAAGTATGAACTGCCTCAGTTTATTTACCGTGGGGAGTGCATTTAGAGTGTCATTTTCTGTCCTGCCGTACGAGCTGTGAGTGATTGCAGCAAAGATACAACTAGTTGTTTAGTGCACTGTAGGAAGAATGCAGTTTGTATTTCATTTAAAGAAACACTCGTGCAATTTTTACTTGTACAGATGTAATGTAAATGTAAAATGTACAAATGTAGAGTTTGTACTTGTACAAATTTTATGTTCTCCATTAAAGATGGAGGAACAGGTGACCTCTAGTGTTGGAAGAGTTTTTGCAGTTCTTAAGGCCAGGGGGGATCAGTGTCAGGCAGAGGTTGCCATAATGTGTTTGTCCCCCCTAAAGCTTTTCTGTCCTGGATAGTGTGTTGCTTTCTCACCTGATTAGGATGTTTAGATTATAAGTTTTGAAAGAATGGATTGAATTTTCTATATATGCCTCTTTGCTTTTAGTGCCTTGGTCCTGGAAAGCTAAATGATGATGGCTAAAAAAAAAAAAAGCAATTGACTTTTCTTGACCCATAATTGTCATCCTTTCCATCAGAAGGTTTGCTCTAGACCAAAGAGAGGAGGGGGGAAAAGAACAGTGGAAGAAACCAAGTGGTGCTAAATAATGCCCAGGACGGGTTTTTTTCAGTTTGGTTTATCTGAATATTACATTATGGAACACTAAACCAAAGGTACTTTTTCTGTCCAAAAGAAAACAATATTCCAGAAATACCAGCAAGTATGTTAATATAAGAGCAACAATTTTTTTTCAGGAATGGTATGAAATACCCTCTTTGAAAGGCTGTTACTTTGTGTTTGTTTTATGAGATGTAATATGGATATAGTCAGTGAATATGCAGACAGAATATTTTTGTTTGTTTTTAAGAGCACGCTCACACCTTACAAAATGCAGTCACAGGACTGTTACCTTCTAAAGCTGGGCTTTTAGTCAACTCAGTGTTCAGGCTTGGTAAGTGATCTTGAACCAGTAGTGAAGAAGAAATAAATATTTTAAACCTTGTTTTCAATACAGAGAGCTGACTGTTGAAGGTATTTAGCGTCACAGAATTGTTTAGGTTGGAAAAGAGCTTTAAGATCCTTGAGTCCAACTGTAAACCTAATGCTGCCAAGTCCACCTCTAAACCACGTCCCTCCGTGCCAGATCTACACGTCTTTCAAATACCTTCAGGGTGTTTATTGCCTAAGCAGGAGATATTAGCCTATTTTTCTAAGGAGTGTTGGTATGAGCAGCCTTTTGATGGCATTTCCACTCCTGTGCTGTTGATAGTCACCGTCCTACATGAGTTCACTGTGAGAATCTAGGTATATACTCCAAATTTAATCGCCAGGCTTATTAAAAATACATAGACTTTCTACTTCCATTACATAAATAAGGTTGAAAAAGCAGCTTGATTGTCATGGAAGGCTTAAAAACCTTACAGAAATTCCTGACAACAAAACTGGATTTTAATATTTCAAACCTGCTTTGTCATCAATACCACACTTCTGTCTGCTCCTGGCTTTCTCTTTCAGATCCAATACCCTTTCCCAATGCTGTAACTTTTTGGCTTGCAAGAGTTTCTTGACAGTGAGATCAGCTGCTTAATTACATGAGGTGCGGAAAGAAAACTTGTATTGGTTTGAATTTTCCACCTTTTAATTTGTATCCTTCCATGGAATTCCTCTCCTGACTCGCCACCGAGGTGCGACGCTATTTGGGGAGAGGGGTGTGATTGGAGTTGTTAACCTTGATGCCGAGTCGTAAACACTCTCAGGTTTGATAATTTCCCAAAGGCTGAGATCTGATGGAGGCAATTCTCCAAGATTAAAAGGTATCAGGTAATTGATGATCTTTGAGGATGTTGTCTCCGTAGATTCCCGCTTCAGCTTCCTTGCCTCTTCCTTTAGAATATAATTTGTGGCTGATACTCAGAGGAGGTCACCAAAAAAAAAATAAAGGAGGCAGGTGGGACTTTTCTTAAAAGTATGTAACCTCACATGGAATTATTTTTTTTTTTTAACAACTCCAAGACTCATTATTAGGGGATATTCTCAGGCTTGTGACTAGAGGGTACCTGCGCTTCAAGGGCTTCAATTTGTGGAGGCAATAGGACTGGAAGAACATGTCATGAAGTAACCTTTTACAGTACTAAAAAAGGTAACAAAACCCCAAGTTGAACTTTAACTGTCAGGTCTAGCAGGTCATCTGAGAGCCTTTTACAGCACTCAGGACAGACACTAATAGCTTTTTATGGTCCAGATGAGTCCCTCTCTGTGCCTAACGGGGGCTTTAGTACCTGTCAGTCTGTGCTGAGCACTGTCATCCTCACTTTTCCTCACAGTCCTGTGTATGATAAAGAAAATAGCAATAGTTACAAGCATCAAAAAATGGAAAAACATCAGTGTATTGGAAAACTCAAGAAAAAATTGTGAATTTTTTTTTTTTAAATTGGTTAAAGCAAGTTCTCCATATTAATATAGTACAGTTTAATTATTTATTTTTCAAAAAGGGATTTTTAAATTCCAGTAGAATGCAGGATAGTATGTGATAGTACGTGATGTTTAGTAGCCACAGCTTCTAAGAACAGATGGCAGAAGTAATAATGAGTAAAACTTTCCACTGACTTTCACTGTAAAGTATCAATTTTAAGTAGAACCCAGTAAAACTGTGCTGGTCCTGTGGAAAGCCATGTACTTACCCATCCCAGTCCAAACTGGGATTTGTTTGTACGTGGTCTCTTCTGTACTGGACACTTAGGAAAAGATGGCCATATTCCCATTTAAAAACTGATTTATGTTATATGATACCTGAACACAGGCAGGTCTGTATCTTTTCATAAGTCATATTTATTATACTGCATATTTTCTACTTAGGGAAAAAAAAAGATATTGTACTATTTAAGAGTGCAGAAGGTAACTGAAAATCATAGTGCCTGCTAAATGCCTTATGAACTCGGAGACCTATAGTCAGAATCCATAATTAAGGATACTTATACCCTATAAACACAAGGAGGAAAAAAGTATTTCATTATCCAGGTACATCTGATTTTGAGCTTTGTAATTCAGGATATTTCCTTTAGGGAGAGAATCATATTTTCTAGGTTTTCCTAGTTTTTAGACATAGTTTTAGAAGTGCTGATGTGGTGGAATGGAAATTGGGATGTTCTGCAATTAAGAGCCTTTTCTGCTGCTGGATATGGACATGGAAGAATGTAAGGAAATTTAAATGGTTACTGTGTGGCATGAGCTCATCATCTTCTCTCCTGCTACTTTGAGAGGGAGCTGCATCTACATCTTTCTCAAATATATTTAGTTTTGCAGCTCTAGAAGTATTTTGAAATTCACTGTCTGCAAAGACTGGGAAAAGATGAAGGTTTTATTGCTTTTAAGCTCAGACAAATTTTCCTAAAAGTCAATTAATCAGAGCTGTAAATGTAATTTGAAGACTGGGCTTTTCTTAACCACCTAAAGTCCATTTACCAGGTAAATCTCACGCTGTCATAAATCCTTGCTTTTCTTTGAAAGAGAAGGTATTCCACCAGCAAACCACAACTGTGTGGCATCAACTTTGTAATTAATACCTTGTGTGTGTTCTTCAAGCTCCGAATGACCTATTTTTAAATAGTGGAAGATCATCAAACCCTCTGGGAGGGTCGGTGAGATCGCTTTGTCAGGAATCACGCGTAAGATAAGTCAGGGGCCAAATCAATTTGAATTGACCCCACCGAGAGCATGTTTCCAGTCAAAGCCTGTGACTAAATTTATTACTAAACCCAAGACTCCCAGCAATCTAATCTGGTAGATGGACCAGGAGAAAAACCACTGGTTTTTATCCCTTGAAGTTCAATTCTAGCAATTTACCAACATGCAAACATATAATCATTATATATATATCCACTGTGTAAACATGTATTTTAGTGTCTTTTAGAGTATGTGCCTTAACTTTGCACCCCTTCTCTTAAAATGTGTGTGATTCCTAGCAGCAAAGTCAAGACCACCAATTAGCACCAGCTAATTTTTCTCCTTTTCCTTTGTTACTCTCTATATTGTTCATTAGCTGTATACCTCCTACCAATTAGGGACGGAGGCAGGCACAAAGACTAATTTGATCACCGGGAGACTTGCCTCCCAAGATCCCTGTGTAGTCAGCAGAGACACCGTGCTTCCTCCAGGGCACTTCAGCCTGGGTTTCTGCTCTCCTTCACCCTCTAGAGAAGCCTCCTCCTTTCCATTAACTAAAGGGAAAGACGAGCGTCCCCAGGCAAAAGCTGGCCCTTCTCAACCATGCTCCCCTTTTAATAAAGGAAGTCACAGACCCAGTTTGACTTTTGGGTTTCAGGGGCAAGATGCTCTTCCTACCACAGTGAGGAGAGGCCAGTCCATGTCACCTGATGAAACACGGATGCCACCTTCCCAGCCCCCCTCTGCCCAGCTCGTTTTTGGCTGTAGGATGGGGATTGTCCACAGACTCAACTCATCCCTCTTGGCGAGCTCCTGTGTTTTCTCAGGACACCACTGGCCTCATCCAATGCAAGATCAGGGTGGAATAGGAGAGTGATGAGTTAAAATTCTTGTGATGTTGGAGGGGGCACCTATTTCCTAGAATCAGAGAATCATTTAAGTTGGAAAAGACCTTTAAGACCATTGAGTCCAACCACAAGACCTATTTTGCAGACCTAGTCATTGCTATGGGTATAAATATAAACTTTTATAGTTTCACTTAAATTTATTTTAAAGAAGAAACCCCTTTTAATGCTGACTGTTAAAAGCCAAAATCCTGCCCCGGGTTGGGATGGCAAAGCAGATCTTGGCTGTCTCTTAAAGACACAACAAATGGTGTCCTAAAATGAGGTGTATCCTCCAGAAAGGTTCAGGAGACCCCACACGGAGTGGTCCTTCCTCCTTAGCGTTTAACCCGTAATACAGCTGTGAGGGGATTTCATACCTTTTCCTACTTAAAGTTGCCTTGTCATTTGAGCAAGGAGTTCTCTACGATGGAAAAGATTAGGATTGAGTTTTATTTTAGGTAGGGCAGCCGACTAATTTGTTAAACCACTTTGGCAGCCCAGGTGTGTTGCCGACCGAACCAAAATTATTAACCTTAATACAATTTTTAAACAATTATTAAGCTAATCGGATGCAAATTAAACAAAATGAACCCATAAATATATGTGTTTTTCAAATTAGTAATTGGATTTTTTGATGATCTTTGGCTTGACATTGATAAGCTGCTTCTCATAACAGTCTAATTAGGCAATATGTAAACTTTGGCATTCGGTTCTGTCCTAGTGGCTTTTTCAAATGATGTTTGTAAAATTTGCAATTTCATATTACAGATTAAAAATTAAAAACTGCAGGAGGCTAACATTAAAATGAGAATTCATTTCATGGAAAGCCCTGTAGACAAAATTCACCCTAATAGAATTGTGCATAAGGGGCTGCAAATCATGATCTATAGTTACACTGGGGAAGGCTTGTCAAACCCAGCATTGTTGGCCCGTAGTTCTATTCACAGCATTAAACCCATCAGTGAAGTCACTTTGGGGAAAATGCGAACATTATCAAAGAACAGTAAATTAGCAAGAAATTAAAGCATATACCCTTGCATTTCCAAAACAAAAGATCCCTTCATTAAAAACCTTTCATCAGTGGTTTAATATTCATAGCAGTAATTTGCATAACTAAATCAGTTTTCACTGATGAGAGACGACCAAAGTTTTTTCACTAATTTCTTTTTTGAATGAGCTCTCTAGGTTTTGGGGGGTTTTTTTTGGTGGTGTGTGGGGTTTTTTTTGTTTTTTTTTTTTTGATTAAAATTTCACACCAGTCGTGGAGCAGAATTGAAGACGCGACTTAACGGTGTTTGCATCAGCTTTGAAAGTGCCGGGTTAAACGCTGCCGCTGCCCCAAAAAGACAGGGTTTGGGCTTTATTTACCTTCCTGGCATCTATCCCTCCCGTCCTGGGCTCCCTCTTAAATTCCAGCCCGGGCTAGGTTGGTTTTTATTAGCTTTTTCACCTTCTTTTACCTGCACAAATGGACGGAACAACAAGATGCCAGAGAAGATCTGCTAATTAAGAAAAGTCACTCGAGCGCACGTGTTCAGAACTTCCCAATATCCCTCGGAAAGTGATACCCTTTTTCCGGGTCTGTTTTTTTATAAAACAAATGTTTTGAAAAGACCAGTTCCCTTGTGAAAAGCGGGAAGGGAAGAGGCAAAACATTTGCCTTGGAGGACGAGGACAGAAAAGTATTTTCCAGTGGCAAAATCCCTGCAGAGTGTGCTCAGGACCATGTAATAGCCCTTCCAGAAATCACTGGAAGCTGCGTGTTGGGGAAATCATGAGGCTCAATCCTGGCGAGAGGCAGTGGGTAACCAGCCACGCGGTGTTTAGGGGTAGGTTCTCTCTGATTTGTTAAACTGAGATGATTTCATTCCTTGGAATCCTGACGGGGCTCCGGTCACACAACCGCACTGACAACAGGGCACTTACAGGCACAGTTTTAGTCTTTTCCGCCCCATAATCTGATTTCAAGTAAAGTCGTTTCAAGCAAATAAACGCCCGTGTTCAGAAAAGATAGGCTGAGTAGCAGCCACTGATTTATCAGATTTTTTTTAACTGACCAACACTGGAACTTAAGTTATAACACAAAAGATGGGAGAGTGGAAATGGAGAGAACTGTTTCTATGCAGAGAAACAAAGTCAACTGCAGTAACCTCAGCAAACTCCTCATTTCTCCTGTTCTCTTCCAGATTTTTTTTCTCCCGTTATCATTAGGACGGGATAACACCACTATCCAGTGGTGCTATCCAGTCCTAATATTTAATATTTTCTGGCGTGTTCTGTGTGTGCTTAGTTGTCCAGAGGTGGGAGTTCCAAACTTCTTACTTAACCCGTGACTGCATTTCACGTATCATGATATTTTTAATTCTGTTTGTAAATCTATTACGATGTTCATTACCAGTGATGAACCAGTGATGATTACCAGTACCATTATCAGAGCAGGTCTCACGAGGGGTTTCTCCTCTGCCACGATGGTCACTGATCATCACTGAGGAAGGAGTTATTAACCCTCATGAGTTTTTATGCCATTTCTCTGCTCCCCCGCCATCATTTGTGGTGGAGAATGTCCTGGCTGTCGCTCTAGGCCAAAACTTGTACTCACTTTGTTATTTTTTGTTTATTTGCAAACTGTACCTGATGGAACCCTTCAAATCAAGCAGAAGAGGTGATTTTTGTAGGCCTTGCTCGCTGGGAGACACCAGAAGTTGCACATCCCATGGCATGAAGCGAGCTCCTGCCACTCCTGGCTGTGGGTTATGAAGGTCCAACAGGGTCAGCTCAGCTTTTCTGTCCAACCTGCGTCATCCTCAGACCAACTTGATGCCAAGGTGGAAATGCAGAAGCAGCTTTTCAGATTAGCTTGGTTGTGTTGGCAAAGTCGTTGGAGGTCTCCTCGGAGGGGAGAGAAAAGCCATTCATGGTTTTCTACCGTATAGAACCTGGACAAATGTTTTTGACTAGATGCTTCTTTTATGAAAAAAAAATTAAAATGTCACAGCTTTATGAGGTGTTTCACGTGCTCTAGTGAGGTGTCCTTGCTCATGGCAGGGGGTTGGAACTAGATGATTTTTAAGGTCCCTTCCAACCAAAACCATTCTACGTATGAAACCCATCAGTAAATGGACATTCTGGACTTTACAGCCTGGTGCTCTTCTACACTTAATGTAATGAAAACTCTTTCTATTTAGGTAAAAGGGTTGCCTGCAGGTCTAAAACTAACATGGCAACCTGCCTCAGGAGTTGGGACCCCGTGGACCAAGAGGTCTTTGCTTTTTCAGGGTCCTCTGACCTTTTGGATGCCAACAAATAATAGGGGTGCAGGTACTGACAGACTTTATGCCCCCTTTTTAAAGAAAGGCTTAGTCAAATCCTTGGCAGGTGACTTTTTAGCCTTTATTTCAAGGGGGTTGAGATCCACTCTAATATTTAATTTTAGTGTTGGGAGCTGCCTCAGAGTATTTTGTTTACGTACCTTATTACTACTTTTCCGCAGTTTTCTCCCCTATGTACCAAGGTGACAACCCTTCGTGCCATTCCCCTCGTAGCAGGTACCACATAACTGTCAAAAATGACATTTTTGAAGCCAGCTTTTCTGGCCTTGTTTAGTAACAGAGCTCTAAGCTTTGTCATGCCTGTTTCTTGAACTTTTTTTCTAATTTCTAATCCAGTCTGTGTATTTTGTACGGTCGAAAGGGCTGCAAACAGCCTGCTGAAGTGACACAGGCAGGATCTGAAAGGAGGTGAGAATAAGCACCTCTGATTAGTTTTTGTGCCACTCTGATAATTTTGTAAACAATTTGGGAATATTTTTTTCTTCCTGGAAGGAAATTTAGGGTTAGTGAAAAGCTCCAGGACGTCCCTGAAGGGAAAAGGAAGAAGGACTTTAACAGCAAAGATGAATGTTTCTTGCTTTTTTGTATTCTTCTGTCATTTCTTTGAATGATTCATTCCATTAGAAGAAGTATTTTATCATTTCCTTTCACTCCAAGGTGAGTGATAATAAACAGTGCCCGACTGCGAAGGAATGAAAGGAGTCAAGATAAACAACAGCTGCTTGTTGTTTCCATTAATCAATGGAAATTGTATGAATACCAACGTATCCCCTTTGCTGCTTCGAAAGGCAGAGGTGTTTCATGTACTAGTAATTATGCATCGTCGTTAAAAGTTCCTTAAGAAAAAAAAGCAAGTGAAGCCTCTGAACTAAGAGATTCTAATATCTCTGCAAAGCTGAAATTGCTGATTTTAACATAAACCCTTTACAGCCTGTGTACGAGGGAAGTAAAGCAATCCTGAACTAAACAGCCCACCAAACTCCATATGATTAATAGTTTCCATTTAAAAAAACCCCAACCCTAATTTCCATCAACGTGTTCTTTGTTAGGCATCTGGACAAGGCAGAAGAATAAAGAAAGGAGAGGCAGTTGGTTATTTTGTTTAATTATATCATGATAATCATTTCGATAATATAAGAATTACTTCAATTTTAGGATCTATTATTATATTTAGGTATATGTTATATATTTTTTAATATACATATTTATTATAATAGTGACAAAGATTGAAATTTTACTGTTAAATTATTGACTTATTACAGACTAAAATACAGATTTTGCTACAAGTGTATGGTCTCTATCAGTTACCATCTTTTCACAGTAATTACTGGTACGGGTGTCGAATACCTGTTTTAAAATGGGAGCTGAGACACTTGGGGGAGGTAAGTTTGCAATGTGTAAGTGTTTGGGTAAAATAAACGTTGTTCTAAATAGCATTTTTATTTGTTTTTTGAAGTGCTGCTCACCCTGTTACTGTAGTGTCTCAGTAAGTGGCTAAGCCAAAATATTCCATGCAAAACTTTTTTGTGGTTTGATTTTTTTTTTTAATTATTTTATTTTTTTTTTTATTTTCAACATAATATCATCTGGATTTCTAAAGAAATCCTAGTGGTAGCCCCTGACCCAAATGTACATCAAGTGCTGTTCCCCTATGGCCCTGGCCTATTTATTGCTTTCCTGAGTACTTGAGTTCAAGCAGGAGCTCGGAACAAAATTGAAAATGAGCTTGGGGTCTTTTTCTAGTCCCAATTTGTTCACTTCCAAAACCACTACCCAATTTAGCGCAATCGGCGGCGGCTGCTCAGGAGAGGGCAAAGGCTTGGAATGAGAGGGGTGCGGGAGGGCAGGCCCGACGTGTGGCAGAACAGCCTGGAAGAGCTTTGCCAGCCCCATGGAATCTCAGCTGCGCGAGCGTGACAATTAGCATGCAAACCCCAAGAAGACAAAAAAGGAAGGGTGGGGGTTTTTGTGGGTTGTGTAACAGGCTACTCGAAATGTGCCGGTTACAGTCTGTAATGTATTCGGGCAGCAAGGTGACTAAATCACTGCTCCTGACTAAAACACCCCCAACGCTGCTGTTTGTCAAAGGTGCTGCTGCATCGCAGAGGTGAAAAGGGCCAATTGATAAGCCTTGATAAGCTGCGTGTGACCAGAAAGGACCATTTCTGTTTTCCTTTCTCCCCCACACAGGAGGAAATACCTGCCTCCGACGGGATTTGAGAAGAGCTTCAATGTGCAGAGAAAAGGTTTGCAGCTGAAACGGCAAAAAGCTGGGCCCTGAAGTCAGAGTTTAGTGCCCAGCACCTTCCACGGGTGGTTTGTAGATTTCCTGGTTCAGAATCGAAACGTGTATTTCATTTTTAAAGAGAGTCATGGCTTGCTGCCAGTGGTTTCTCTTCTTCTGAAAAGAATGGAATGCAATTACGTTAAGACAGGCAAATAAGTTTGTGGGTTTTTTCTTTTAATTTATCATTTACATTTTCAGCCACTTCACAGAGAAATACGCATTTGACAAATGCGTATTATTCGCTTATTTGTGAATAAGTATTGTGAAAAAGGCTGAAAATGTACTGCTAAGTAAAAAAGTAAGGTCTTCTTCTTGTCCCAGTGGAAAATCTTGAAAAAAAATGTACCTTTAGATTTCTTCCATTTGGTGCCCCCAGATTAGTCTTTTCAGTAACCTTCGTGCACCAGGACCCCTCCTTCTCCTGCTTCAGGTTATTTTCGGGCATCAGCTGTTGCTGGAACTCAGCTGCACTTGATTTTTGTAAATACCTGACTATTAGGAGTTTACTTGTCTTTGGGTTATGCAATAGGTGTACATGAAAATTCCTGTGCTATAAACTAGTAGAAAAGTCAACTAATTCAAACCAAAAAGTGAGAAAAGTAGTCAAATCGAAGACTTAAAAATTTAAAAGAAAACTCGAACAAGCTTTTTTGGTTTGTTTAAGGTATTGATGGAGCAGCAAAAGGAAACATACACAGACGTTCCTCTCCAGCCATTTCTTTACATTATATTCCTGTTTTCCTGATGTTTTTTCTCTGTTTCACAGGTATTCAATGTCAAGAGACACCCATCACTCAGCAAAGCAGATGCTGGGTCTAGGCAGAAAGAGAAACAAACCTTTAATAATTTTGCTTTTGAGATACTGAGCTGATCTTATTTCATCTGTGCTTTTAAGATGCACTTATTAAAAATACATGTACCTGAATCTGTGATTTATATAGATGGAGTGTGAAAACAGACTTCCTCCTGCAATTAATTATGCCTACAGCTGCCTCAACTAGAAGCATTTACTCTTGGCAGGTAAAAAAAAAATAATCTCTTCTGCCCACAGATATATACATTTTTAAAAAGACTGTAATAGTAGGACTTGTAATTTTCAAGTATTTGGCATGAGCTATATTGATACCATTTTTCTAGTGTAAGCGCATTAACGACAGATTTGGCTTTAGAAAAGATGAAGCAGTTAAATGTGAACGGGGTATTTGTTATAGTACTTTTAATCTTCTTTCAAAATTGTAGGATATGATTCTTCTTAGACTCTCTCACCTCTCTCTTTTGGCCAAGAAGCCCTTGGCTGTTCCAGGCACTTGCACGTTAACATTAAGAACAGTGAAGCACTTGCAGCTCTTTTCCATTTTTCTGAAGTCCTTGTCTCACTGGGATCAGCCTGAAAACAAGAAGTACCTTTTTTTTTTTCCTGCCCTGTGATTTTTTTTCTAGTAAACCTAATTTTATTAACATATTTTAGTTCTTAGTCCAGCTCTTATAGCTAGGTGGGATGAAGGCTGCTAGCTGCCCTGCTCAAGTCCATCAGTGCCAGCACAATTCTAGTAGTTTTCTTCGAAATAACTTTGCCTTATACTGATCCCCAGTATCCTCTTCCAAACTGAACCAAAATACTGTTTCCCCATCTTCAGAAATCCTCCCCTGAAGTTTTTGCATCTGGAAATAGAATTTCTGACCTTTTCGTTGAATATTTCATAGAGGCACCAATTGATACTTTGAGCCTAAACACTATTTGTAACGTATTTGGTAAAGCTTTTCAGTTCCAAAGTTACATCAGTTTATGTGGTTAATTGGCTTGAAGTTTGATAGAAGTGGAAAGGATAGAAATGTAAATCAGGTTTTGTAGTAAATGTACCTAAAAAAAACCCAACCCCGAACATATGTGTAAACCCAGGCTTGGAACCAGGAGATCTTTGTGGAAGTGGGTTGACCATCTTTGGTTTTTTCTTCCTCCTGTAGCATGGGAAGAGTTGAAAAGATTTCCCTCTGCTTAGAAGGAAATGAAAGCCAACAGCAGGGCAGCCTGAGCCTGGGTATTTCTTCTTGATACACTTGTCTACGTGTGCTCCCCTCCCTTCCCCTCAATTATTTTTTTTTAATTATAAGTATTTTTTAATGTTGCATGCACAGGAGTTTAAACTTCTGCCACACAAATTCCTCCCTATGCCATCTTTCAGTTTTAAGATTCTTAATCAATTTTTTCATTCCTGTTGCAGGAAACATCCCCAGCACTGACAAGACTGAAATATTTCTTGAAGTCTTCAAAGTGCAGACGTGACTCTGGGAGTGTCCTTATGGTGAGTACCTTCAAGAGCAGGGGATACCAGTACTTCCTAGCACTATGTCCAGTACTACTCCAGAACAGAGGTTTTGGACTGAGGGTCACCATGGTCCTATCTCCATAGGGACTGTGTGGCATGAATCCTGCACCTCAGGAGAGACTTGTCCTCCCACAGCAATGTTCTCATCTTCTCCACAGATTGCAGAGGACTCTCTTCCTTCTTGCATTTTTCTTCTATGGTGAATGGTAAAGGGGTATTTGAATGAAACAGGAAATATTTGGACAAATCCCAGAGGGAAAGGGAACTGACACAGTCTCAAAGAGAGACTGACAGGAAAGTTAAAAGCTGATTTTTAATAAATATTAGCCTTACCAGGGTACTGGCACCAAATTGGTAGTAACCAATCAATTTCCAGATAAGTTAGAGAGACAGGATTTGGCCAGACACATTTTCAAGTCTTCAGATTTACTTAATCTAGTTGCTTTTGAGAATCTTTTGACCTCTGTTTTTGACCAAAACAGAGCATGTTTGGAAGCACTGTGAGTTCTTAGGAGAAGATTTGGAGCAATGCAGAAACTTCTGCTGGACAGACAAGTTCCAGCTGCCTTGCACAAGGCGTGAGCACAAGTATTTGTCTCTGTGATAAATAAACTTGCCAAAAATGAACATAAAAATGAAATAACATAATATGTGTGTTCTGCCAGCTCTGACTGTCGTAACAGATATCTTAATTGGAAGTTAAAGGGAAGTTAAGGGAACTTAAAAGTTTGTTAATTACTGTCGTCTTGCAATAGAAAGCTCACTAGACGTACCCCAGGGGCCAGAGGAATCCCCCGGACACCTCCTCCCTGAAGGTCCTCAGGATCTCAAACTGTAGGGGCTTCCCCTTATATCCTGCAGAGATGAGTAGAAACTGAAGGAGCTGAAAATAGAAGGAAGGTTGTCTCTTTGATGCTAGAATGTGATTTGTCTCTGGGCTTGATCTATTCAATTTTACATCAAATCTCAAATTCCATCCTTCCTTCCTGGATATCCAGAACACACCCCACGGTAAGTCCTTTCTGTAGAGCAGCTTCTCAGTCCCTCCATCCTGAATGTGCTGCACAAGCAGAAATGTTTGTTCATCACTTTCCAGTAGATGTGCCAACGGATCTTCTCCAGGGAGAAAGAGAATCCAGGCTTGCTGCCAAATGCTCTTACCCTGTCTTAGGCCCTGGCATTGTTTTACGTCTTCTTTCCAGTTCTTATAATCTCCAGGACCATGGGGAGGCTCACGCGGGTCTCGGGCCACATCATTTTGATAACCCGGCTCAGGACGAGCAGCCCCGCTTCTAAAAGTGACAAATTTCTTGGACAATCGTCTCATCATCCTTTCATTCTTTTCCAAACTCCCATGACAGCGCTACAGACAGATGTTACACCCTGAACCCCACTTCTAGATGCTCATCTTGAATCTTTGCCAGGGCCCGCTCAGGAGAGAGGAGGAACAGTCAGCAAAGACAGGGGGTATCCATAGGGAAGAGCTCCCTCCCTCTGATTTACTTAAGCAGTGAAGAAATTCATCGTGTGGTTCAGTTTATCCCCTCTCTAAAGGGGTTATCAGTAATTCCTAGCTGTTTTCAGGATATAGAGTCTTTTCTGGGAGAGCTGTCATTTAAATTTACTCTATTGTATACACTGATCTCGAATGTTATCGATGGCTGATGTGCCCTTTGCTCTTGGAAAAACAATAATAAATAGTCAAGTTACGATTTTGAGAAGTGGCTGCTGTGAGTGGGGAGTCCCTATAGTTTATCAAAATGTAATGAGTTTAACATGGGCAGTTACACGGCACTCGAGTGGCTCTTCAGATGAAAGCCTGCCCAAAATCCACCCTGACACCACAGGCTGTGGCTGCTCCTGCCCATCACCGTGACGTCCCACAGATTGGTTCTGAGCCCATTTTGGGTCGGTGTCTCCCGGGAGCTGCACTTTGCCTCTCGTTCCACAGCAGCAGCACAAAGGCAGTGTGGTACTTTCTGCAGCCGGAGCTTAATTTTTGATCGTTTTTGTTTATTCACGTGCCACGCTTCTGTAAACAGTCAAAGGTGTTGAACTGCTTTGTGCTCCAAAGGGCGCTTCAGGGCAAACAAGTATTGCTTTCACTTTGACCTAAATGAGAGTCACAGCAAGTGACTTAAAAATCTTTGCAGGTGTGCAAAGCGATGGGTCGATGAGGAGTCGATCACGGGTTTTACCTTCACAAGGAGGCAGTAGTACAGGAACACAGAGATTTCTCTCTTCCGAGGTATTGCATCTAAAGAGATTGCAGGTGGAGACTTGTGAAGAGGTCGCTAGAGACCACGTGGCTTTGAGAATGATGCCCAGAGTGCATTTTTCCTGGAAAGAACTCCTCAAGGCTGAGACCATTTGCAGGACAGACTCCCCACCAGCTCTCCTCTCCTCACCATCTCCCTCGGGGATATTTCTCCCCTCCCTGGTTGTGCTGTTCCACTTGCAGAGGTGGGTGGATGTTAATTTATAGTGTATGAAGTCTGAACCTGAGTCTGGGAGATGTTTTGCTGCTGTGTCACCCTGATGTATTAACTGTTAGTTAGATCTTGTGGCCTGAGTGTTGCACAGTTTATTGACTTTTCAAGAAAATGCCACGTAGTTCAACTTCACCAGGTATTTTCCATTAAATCTGAGCCATCCCATTAGAAAATAGTAGCAGATCTTCATGAACGCTTTTTATTATCATCAGAATAGTTTGTGATGCCCCATCCTTGGCAATAAAGGTGTTTAACTTGAGGACAGTTCTACAAATCCCTTCTGCAAAGCCCCTCTTTGAGCTTCCCAGTGTCTATGGGGCAGGAAAGGCTTTGGGGTTTGTGGTGTTCTCTGAAAAATGTAACCAATCCACTGGAGATCATCTGTCTAATTGGAGATAAAAACTGATCTTGCCCTGTGAAAGATTGCAGTAAAATTGTTGAAGATTGAAGAAATTGTTGAAAATATTGAAGAAGCGTTTCCCACTTCTTCCTTAGGTTGTTTGAAAGACTTAAGTATTTGTCTGTTTTAGCATAAGAAAAAATGTAAGTGAATTTCTGAACATCCAGTGCTCACAGCTGTGATCTAAATCAAAGTCCTACCTGAAAATCCAGTACAGAAAATGATCTTTCTGTGCCAAAATTTGAACAACTGGGAGTTCCCATCCTAGAAAGATCATTTCCTTCGAGCTTTATTTGTTCTTCAGAGCCTTTAGTGTCCAGGAAATGGTGAAAAATACCCCATCCCTGCGCTGCACGTGGATGGTTCTGGAGTGTGGGACTGGAGCAAACTTGTTTGGTAACGATTTGCTGGGAGCAGAACAGGGTCTGTTGGCTCTTTTGGGAACCAAGTGTTTGCCTTTTGGGGGGGAGAGCAAACATGGAAAAAAATCTCAGCCCCGCAGGGATTGAAGGAAACTGGAAGTAACTGGGGGTGTATGGGGGGGGGTCTCTAATCACCCCTGGGGTCCCCCTCGAGCTGCCACCTTCGCTGTCCCCTCTGGGATCAGCAGTTCCCCGCTAAGGAGCGAGGGGCTTTATCTCTGGGAACAAAACCAGGCCCGAAGCCAAGGGTGAAACTGGGACTAAAATGGCAGGAGCTGCTCTGGAGGTTTGGTGCTGGATCCGGCTCCTCTGCAACAGGCGGGGAGCGGAGCCCCCACCGGCTGCTCTGACAAATGTGTCAATAACGTGGAAAACCCGCGTTATTTATTATTTAAAGCCGCGGCAGAGGGTCGGGCTCCTCTCAGTGAGTCTCCCCAGGCTTTGCAAAGAAGCCCCTGCCATTTGCCTTTGAGGCTTGGGTCTGAGGAGGTGCCAGTTTCCGTGTGGGAGCAGGATGCGGGAGGCAGGAGCGGCCGCCAAACAACAGTCAGCTGGCATATTACTATTATTTTAGGTTTTTTTTCCCCGAGCTCTCACCGTGTTCACATTAAAACCCCGAGTGCTACTTAGCCCGTTTCTAGGCAGAATAGTGAATCGCGGTCTGCTGGGAGCGCCGGGCTTGTACACCTATGAAATTGGAATTTGTGCAGGCTTGAAAATAAGCCTGGCTTGTAATACTCTTCTTGTTTTCTTTTTCCTTGAGTCTAAAGAGCAAGGTCTCTCCTGCATGTAAAAATCACAGTGTTATAAATAATTTCTTCTTTCCCATTCGAGACCGACTGTAAAAATGGAAATGTTTGCTTTCAACCTAGTTTGTTTTCTGTTGACTTAATTTGATAGCTGTCCAGATAAAAATATTAGCTAATATATTTTGACATATTTACTTAAGATGTGCGTGACATCAGCTAGCTGTTACTGTCTTAGGAAATGTCAGAGTGATGTCATGCAGCCACTTTATTTTAAATGAATTAAAGATGAAATACGACTCGTCTGTAGGTTGTTACACAAAGTGTAGGGTCCGTGAAGCCCAATCCATTTTGTATGAGCTGATAAGTACTTGGAGTTTGGTTGCAATAACAGAAATACTCATCTGGTGTCTAATAGATGAGGGAAATAAAGCACAGCTTAAAACGGGACCATCTTTAGGATATTTCTCATTGCATGCTTCATAATTTTAATTTATATTTGCTGTCTAACTTGTTTTTCTACAGTCTTGACATTCACAAATGCAGCCATCGACTCTTTCTGTGACTGATTCATGGAAGAGTATAAATTACCAAATTAATGCCTCTGCATATTTTCTGCACTTAAGCTAATAGTAAGGGAATTTGCATAGGTGACCTCAGTGCCTTAAAACCTGACATAAATATAAAATGATGAAAATGATCTCACCCCTTTATAGTTATGCCCAGTTTGCATTTGGAGCAAGTTTAGCATTTCCCTGTTTGTCCAGCTCTTAATTGCCAGGTTATGGAGTTACTCCTTAGTTGAAATAACAGGACTGTTGGCTGGTTTGGACATCTCAGAGGGATATCCAGACACAAACAAAACCAACCCAAAATTCCTGCCCAACATGACCACAGCTTCTCTGGGCAACCCGTGTCCTCCTTGGCTGTCCTTTGCCATGTAGCCCCATCCTTGGCTGCCCAGGTTTCTGCATAGAGGTGGCTGCTGGTGGCTGGGATGGTGGTGGGATTCCCCAGCCCAGGGCTGGACTTACCTCATTAAGGGGGGATTTCCCCCCCGTGCATTTCTATATCACATGAGTGGGGAAACGATCCCAAGAACCCTTTGGAAAACACTTATTTTTGTGGAAACATCCCACTGCATCCTGTTGAAATATTTATAGCGCGCAGTTCTGTTTTATCATTCCTACATCAATATTGAAGTTTAATGTCAATATTAGTATGAAGTGTCTGTAAGGGTTTGGAAAATAAGAATCAGAAAGATCAAATATTTTATTTATGTGCAGTAAATTTTTAAAGTCTCCCTTGTGTTTTGATCGAAAATGCATATTACTGAACAATTTAGTTTCAAAAGTCTTTCTGTGATGTAAGATTTATTAGGTGTCTGCCACGGGCTGATTGAAACCTGTGAAGAGTCAACGTTGCCCTTAACCTGCACCCCGGGCAGTGGTGGTTGAGGCTCTCGGGTGTTTAAGGCTCTGGGGTTCCTCTGTTAAAAGAGACAATAATCACCAGTGGTGGGTGTCGTGATGCCCCGTGTGTGAATGGTGTGTTTGTGCATAAACACATATACCAGCGTGGCTGCTCCAGGTTTTTGGCTTTTTGCAGGGTAAAAAAAAAGAAATAAAACTCCTTTTAGGGACAAATTTTGTTGATTCTTAGTAATCTTTTTCATTTTCCTGGCAGTTACTAATTACTGAAGGTGGCGGCACGAGTTACAGGAAGCTTGCCAGCGCTGGGGCTTGTCTTTTATAGAAATAATATCTTCAACAGTAGCTATTGCTATATTTTAAATCTCGGTACGTTGCAGATTGTTATAACTTTTAAAATTTCTGGGCGTTTAGAAGCGTGTTGTATCCATTTCTCTTGTAGTTGATGATAACATTTCATACTAATGAGGTAGAGGTTCTTGCCGTTAGTCCTTGGTCCCATCCCTGCTTCTGTGTTTAATCTCACACATCCAGAAACTGAGCCAAATTCCAGTAAAACTTCAATTTGCTTTGTTAATATTAAATTGAGGATCTGTCGGTGACCACCACCATCAGGAATCAGAAATAGAGCAGTGCTATTTCTCCATGGAAATCTGCTTTGCATAGAATACCTTGAATTATTACCATGTTTTTATATATATATATATAGACACATCAATATATACATATGTATAGGTGCATATGTATTTATATTTGTGTGCCTGTATGTATATAAATCTAACTCCTCAAATATATATAAGCACCTCTTTTCCTCTTCTAGGACACTGGCTTGATCTGCTGTCTATGAAGTTTTGGCTTAAATCCCCTGTATCTGCTGAGGATCCTGTTCTTAATTGAAAGCTCCAGGATAAATCTCTTCCTTGCAGAGAAAAATTATGACTTGGAATCCCTTGACAAAGTGAAAGGTGAGAAGGTGAGAGACCCAAGCTCTGGGATGGAGCTGGGGCTGGCCTCGTGGAGGTTTGAAGAGCTGGGGTTGGTGGTGAGATTGTCCATAAGACTCTTCCAGAAGTGTCCCCAGGGATGGTGGCTTCACGGGGGTTGGTGGTTACCCCGTCTGAGGGCTTAAAAGCAGCTCCTGTCTTCGTCTGGGGATGCTGCTCTCCTCTGGTTTTTATGGGACCCAGCATATTGTCATCAGTGAAGAAAAGAGCTAATAATAGACTAATTCTGGGCAGGCAGACAAGTGTTTCTGGTTCCTGCTGTCCCACGATGGCAGCAGTGGGCTTTGCAGTCGTGTATGACCTTCCCCTAACTGCCTTCGTGTCCCCTCTGCTTTTCATCATAAGTAGCTGTAACTACTTTCACCACTTCAGCATAGAAAACTTTAAAGATTGACTCGGACAACACCGTTGTTTTTTTTTTTAAACTTAGAAATAGTTGGTTTTGGCATGGAAAGCATCGCTGACTCTTTAGTCACTTGCTCGGATACCTCCAAAGGCCACGTATAGGCTTTAAATGTACCACTCCTGCCCCTTTTTTTGTGCCAAGGTTGTTTATTGACATATAGGGAAACACTTTGTGATTAATCAAAGTGTTTGTTATAGCCCTGTGTTGTAGGTGGGAGCACCACAGAGGTATTTACTGGAGGTGGTGGCGACGTTGCGTGATCAGGATCCCTGTCCGAGGGCTGGAGTATAATTATAGGACCTCTCTCATTTGCATATTGCCAGGATGCTGCCAGGAAATATTAATGGCTTACTTTTTATTCATTTAGCCTGTGTTTTTGAAAGATGCCTAAAAACAAAAAGATCATATCTGTATGTTGTTTTTTAATTTATTTTCACCTTTTTGTCTCCTTTGGAGACCCCTAGTGTATCAGCACTTTGTTTACCACAAATTAAACCTTAGCTGATTGTTTACCAGACTGAAGACCCTTGTGCATTACTCCAGCACTTTCCCTTTTTTTAATAATCACAACCTGGGATTCATTTGCAAGAGGCCCTAATCTGCATGAGAATTATACAATTAACTTTTGATTAACCGCCTAGTTCTTTTCGAAACCGCAGTGTATAGGATACTCTGCATTTAAATAATTTTCCTTAAATTGGGAGCAGGCCTTTCATTAAACCGGTGAGTTTGACTAAACAACAACATTTGGAGATAATCAGGGTCAAAACAATAGGCGAGGCTGCAAGGCTAGAATGTCATCTTTAAATATAACAGCTGAGATAAAGGCGCCCAGATTGCGCCTTATCGAAACACAAAAAATCAAAGCTCTCTCTTGTCTGTGGCAAAATACCAGGCCCTAGTGTTTAGGGCGACCATTGTTTGGGCCTCTAAGTGTTGCAGGATTTGCATTCAGAGAGCCGGGTCTAACACACATTACATCACGTAGGGTACTTATCTCGGAGTCTGACAATAATTATCGGGAAGAATATACTCAGAATGACTTTTTTTGTGATTTTTATGCATCCCCAACACAAGGAAAGGGAGATAACAGCATTATGAGAAAGGGGAGAGTCTCCAAAGGCTCTCCCTGGAGCTGAGTTCTTCGATTAAATTTGCTATGCCACGCCGGTGCGCGGAACAAGTGGAAAGAAAGACTATGAGGCTTTTATAGAGGGTAATAATAGTCCTGAACACAGCCCTTACCAAAAGATAAGATCCATTGTCAAAACAAACAAAAGGAGCGGTATTAAACACCACTTGAAGAATATATATGAGCAAAGTTTTGAAATCCTTGGCTTTTTTTTTTGCGTTTTTTTGCTTTTTTTTTCTTCTTTTTTGTCCCTACCTTGAACCTGGGGCTTGGTGGCGTAGCCGTCTTCTCACCAGACCCCTCTGCAACCGTGGAGGCTTTCACCATGCTTTGTCCCCCCATCCTGCTCTTGGGGGGTGTTGTGGTGGGCTCCATCTGTGGTCCCAGAAAAGTCAGAGAGGATGAGACTTGAACCATCCCAGCCCAAGTTTGGTGTTTGCTCTGGGTTGTTGGTTTGTTGGGGTTTTTTTGACATATTTACAGGTGATCCTGTATTTTATTCCTGCGATGCCTTTGCTGAAGGGCCCTGTAATAATTAACTGCTCGTTTTTCACAGGATGACTGTGTTCTTGCATCAAACCCCAGCTGCAGCCACAGCGAGGCAGCTGAGGGTGATGTACTCCTGGGCACCGACAGCTCCATCTGACCGCGTTCCCAAAGATGCCTTTGGCTCTGGTCAGTCTCTCCCTGGCTCCAACCATTCCCAGCCTGCTGTTGGCCAAGATTTTGATGGAAATATGGGTGTTCTCTCTAACAGACATCAGTTTGACCTGCAGTTGAGGCAATCTGGGTGTGTTCTTTCCCAAAAGTGTGAGGGGGATAATGGTGAGAGCTGTGTAAAGGGGATGTGCATCAGGGGATGGAACTCTGTTTGGAAAAATCACAGCCACAAGGTGAAAATGATTTATTTCTATTATTTTTTTCCCTCCCTCTGTGGTTATCATTACTGGGTTAGGAATAAGCATTTGCAGCATATGGAGAAACAAGCATCTAGATAAACGATATCTAATTTTAATCGCTTTCTGTGATCCTGTGATGTGCTAATTAAAGCAGGCCCAAGTCTGCTTACAAAACCCGGCTGCCACCAGGCATTCCAGAAAGACAAAACTGCTTAAAACAACAGGTACTTTCTGCCTGTTCCACGCACTGCAATTATTTCAACCTTTCCTTCTACCCTGCTCTCAGCGTTCCCGTGGCACCTCGCTCCGGTGGAGCCAAGGGGAGAGGATGGAGAAGGGGGATCCTTTCCTCCCAGACCTGCTCCCAAACTTCCCTCTGCTGACATGGGAGGCTGCCACCCGGCAACTCGGCTGTCTGGGATATAGTCAGGACTGGCAAAGTCATCAAAGAAACACAATCAAAAGATTCCACACACCACTCCCCCCAAAAGAAGGCTCTCGAGGAGCTGCAGACACTGCTGCCTGCCCGTGGCTGTTGGCCTTAAAGAGTGCTTCTCAAATGCTTTTTTTTCTGCATCATGGTGTATAAAGCACCAAAAGTCTAATATAAGAAATGTAAACGACACGTGAAGGAGTGGGTGAGGAGAAGTTTTCAGGGTCCTTGGTGCAAATGGCTGCCAAGGATGCTTTTGGAAACTGTAATCCCAGTGGCTGGATGAAACTGGAAGGGAGAGCTCGGAGGTACGGTCTGCTTGAAGTGAGAATTCACTAATTCACTTATGATATTTATGAAGAATTTTGAATTATCCAAGGTCAGAGGGTCTGCTAAGATACAGTGTGGGGGGGAGAGGGGTTGGAAAAAGATGATCTTTAAGGTCCCTTCCAACCCAAACTGTTCTAGGATTCTATGATTCCATGATGTGGTCAGTGCAAGTTTCCTGGGATCAAGGATTTCTGGTACCACTGAAGACAACAATTATTTGAGGAAATCAGAAGGTGCTGATGTTGGATATCTAAGAATGACCCCACGCCATCAGGGAAGCTTGGTGAGATGATTAGAGCCAGCCCCCAGCAAAGAGAAACATGCCCAAAGGTGTTTCTGAAAAGGACAGCCAAGATTTTATCTCTTATCTGCCCAATAATCAGCCCCAGTGGGCTCCTCTCAGCGAGCGGGATGTGATGGAGGGGTTTTGCCAGCATCACACTAAATGCACCAAATGAGAACCTTTTCTTGATGCTGTATCTTTTGCACAAGTTCTGCTGCCCGCTTGTAGAACGTGTGTGCACGTATAAAATGGCACGTTTTTTGGAGCAGCAGGGGCAGGAAGTGCAATCTCTTAAATACAGCATGGCCGCTGGAGCAGAGGGAGCGGAGCAGATTTTAGCTCAGCTGTGGCACCTGCTCTTCCTTCTGCTGCCTCCCAGCCTGGGACCTGCTGGTGGGAGGGGACCTCAGGCCTAGCTCCTTCACCTGGGGACCCAGAAGCCGGTTTTGGGGAGGGAGCAGTGGGGAAAGGCTGGGGAGGAGGAGGAGGGAGCGTGGGGATGTGGTTGGAGTCCAGGGACCTCAGAAAGTTCAGGAGTTGGTGGTTCAGATAAATATCTTTATAAAGGTGTGACCCTTTCAGATCTTTGGTTCAACCTTCTCTCTTTTTTTTTTTTCCTTTTTCTCTTCACTTCTTTTCCTCAGCTCTTATTGCTTTCAAAGGACCCCTTTCTCCTCCTAAATTGAATCCAGGTCCTCGCTTCTGTTCCTTTCCTGCTTGTTTTATTCTTTTTTTTATTATTATTATTTTTTTTTTCCCCCAGCAGACTGTACCTTTTTGTTACTGCATTGTGGAGTCACTTGTGGAACTCAGTTCTTTATGAATTGCTCTATGCCAACGATGGAGCATGTCTCGTAATGCACGAGCGAGCCCAAGCCTTCAGGAATTGAGGTGAGTCCCCCAGATCACATCATTTGGCTTAAGAATCAGATTGTAAAAAGAAAAATGTCATTGTTGTCCCTGCATTTGGCTTCTGTGGTTTTTAACCTTATGGGTACTTAAAGGAAAAAAAAAAAAAAAAAAAGAAAGGAATTGGAGATGTACAAAAGCACAGCTTTGTGAGCAATGCTGGGTATCCCGGGACTTGTGATTAAATCTGAGTATAACATTTGAATGGAGCAAGAGAAGATACTTTATTTCCTAAGTAAATCAAAGTGCTTCAATATGGAATAAAATTTCATAGAATCACAGAATGGTTTGGGTTGGAAGGGACCTTAAACTCCCCCCAGTGCCACCCCCTGCCCTGGGCAGGGACACAGACCAGGTTGCTCCAAGTCCCCTCCAACCTGGCCTTGAACCCCTCCAGGGATGGGGCAGCTTCTCTGGGCAACCTGGGCCAGGCTCTCGCCACCCTCAGAGGCAGAGGATGGGCATCCACCCGTCCTTGGTGGGTCTGAGCTGCCCAAGCTGGTGGAAGAGGAGCCAGGGGGATGTGCAGGGAAACCTGGGGCTGCTGCGGGCGAGGCTAAGCCAAGGTGTCAAGCCATTGCTTTTAACACAGATTTCACCAAAAATAGGTGTAAAGTGAGTTGCTGCTAAAAGGCTGCAAGGCAGCCTCGGGGCAGACAGTTCCCTCTTCTTTTATTTTGCTTTTTGGGTTGTTTTTTGTGTTGTTTTGTTTTGGTTTTTTATGATTAACTTAATATTGGCTCTGAAACTGCTGCTTGCAAGTGTTATGACTGATGCCCCAGCTTTCCTGCATACCTTTTTTGATTTAAGAAAGGTGACAAACAGCCCTCCTGCTGCCTCGGCGATGGCCATCGCTTTAGTCCAGCCCCAGCAGCCCCAGAGGGGGAGGGTTGGGGTTTTTTTTGCTTAATATGAATAAATTGTCACTTTGCTAGAAGCACTCAATACCGAGATGTGGTGGTGATGAGGTGATTTTAACAGGACCATGGAAAAGACATACGTATGTGATTCTAAACCAATACCTGTTTAGAGAAGTCCAACAGACTGTTACAGATATTAGCTGGAGGAAGTTTTGTATTAAAGCTGCTTTATTTTTTCATTTACACCTTGAAGTGTCCTGACTGGAACTGTTTTGCTGCCTCTTCCTTATTGCCCTGGTGAAGCCTCCCCTGCAAGAAAAGCCCAAACTTCCAATTTTGATAAAGTTTCTATGCCAAGACACGTCTCAATTTCAGGGTGAAAGTCATGTTGAAGGTACGAGAGTGCACAAATGGCAATGTGGTCAGATTATTTGTCTTGTATATAGGATATTTCCTATAGGATAGGATCTCCCCGTGCCAGGGAGATCACAGGGACGGACTCAAGTCCCTGCACCCAGGTGAACATCCCCGTCATTTAGCAACAGGCAATGCTGGGGTGTCCTCTCCTTGTTGAAAAAAGGTGACACACTTTGCATTTATGAGCTCTGGCAGCGTTGCTGGGATCTCTGATCAGTCTTTGAAAAAGATTGTTCAGCTTTACTCTTAATTTTTGTGTGTGTTAGCTGGGAAGACCTGCTTTCTTTGTATCCGAGCACCCAGCATCATCCAGAGCTTCAAGATGCATTTATATTGAATGAAGTGAGCCAGCTCGGGTGGTGTAAGGCTTTAACTGCTCTGATCTACCTTACGTGTCTTTGCAGGACCAAAGCAGCCTCTGCCAAGCTGCCGTGAGGGATTTCATGCCTGTCATGAACTTTGAATGCTCTTTTCTGAACCAAAGTACAGCTCAGCCAGGACAACTTTGGTTGAGGCTCCTCAAGCAGCTGCCAGACAGCAGAGGGTTTGTTTTTTCCATTTCAAGACAATGCCTTAGTTTCTTCCAGGACTTAAATTATATTTAAAAAAAAAAAAACAGTTAGGAAACAACATTTTGCACAGAAACAAGATGCTCACTTATTTTCTGACAGAGTGGAGTGGCCTTTGGGGGATCTTGAAAGCATCTACAGCCAGAAGGCATGTGTGAAGGTGCAGCAGGACGACAGTCCTGCAGCAGGAGGAGCGGCTTGTAGCTTCTCCACATGACAGAGTCTGGCAGTCCAAGTCAGGAATTATTATGTTTTAAAAAACTGTTGTAGCAAGTGGGAAGGGAAGCATAAAACCTTAGAGATAGTAAAAGTATCTGTGACTTTTAAAAATATCTATTTAAATGAGAGTTTTCACAAGAATTTCCACTCTTTACCCTGCACTGGTGTTGTGTGTGGGACCATTTGTGGCCGGATTTGAGAAGGAGCATCCTTCCTGCCAGTCCTCCCACCAAATTTCTTTTGTGGAAAGAGCTACATTTTGGTCTCCTATTTTCTGATATTCCCTCTCCTGCCCTTAGCTGAATTATTAGCCAGTCAGGGAGGGGTGAGGGAAGAACACACCGGCTGCTGGGATACATGTGGATATTTCTAAAACCCCAAACCCAATATATAGACTTCTGTATTTCATCTTATAAACTGTCCATTAACATCCTTTTCCAAGTAGGGACTTCTTAAAAGCTTTTCTTGCTAATACTTGACTCCCCCCATCCCCACCCCTAAGAATTTACAGAAAATCTTTAACAGTTTCTAGGTTTTATTTCCAGATTTTAGATTTAGCATATCCAGATATAAGGCTATGCATCTGTATTAAAATAATGCTTTTTACAGATAAAAACCAAAGTTCACGGGTAAGATTACAAATAATAGCAGAGATGCTCATTATCTTCATATCTCTGTCATTCCAGTCACCAGTAATTGTCTAAAATATTAAAGGTAGGGTGTCATCACCAGTGACCTCTTCATTTGCAGTTCTGAGTGACAGGGAAGAGGAGAGTATTGACAGGGCTGACAGTGAATTGGGGAAGGAGGGTGTCTGAAGAGGAAAGATCAGGAGCCCAATTTTGGTCGCTTTGCAGGGAGACATTCAGGAATAGGTGTCAAAAGAGAGAGTCAAAGCCAAGGCTGAGTGAAAGGAGACAAATTGTGACCGGAGAGATTTGAGAGTTATTTGTGTAAAAATGGACATTAAACTGTCTGTGTGGATAAGCTGCTCAGCCATTGACCTTGTTGGCAGAAGAAGTAGGAGGTTTGTTGTAGGATGTTCTGCAGAAGAATAGAGAGAGACTAAAAAGAGGAAAGTGGTAACTGAAGGGGAAGTGTAAGAGAAGCAGAAATTTCCAGAAAGGCTCATGAGTCCTGGGATTCAGTCAAATAAGAGAATAGAGGCTGCTGAAATTAGATTGAAAGAAAGATGAAAATTGTTGACAGAATTAGAGAAATGGCCTTAATTTCCTTGAGAAAAACCTTGAGTGAGGTCTTCTCACAGGCGTACTGCAGGGCTGTCCCATCTTGAGCCATTCTGGGCTATGTTTCAGATTAACTAACAGGCACAAGTGTTGTGCAGTTTTATTATTTGGGAATAAAAGCTTCAAGCTGTTGCTCTGGGTGGATTAAGCCACCTCCAGAGATCCTTTCCAACCTCAATTATTGTACAACTCTTATAGATACCAATAATATAAGAATATGATAGGGCTATTTGAAAGACTGAACCATACTCATATAGATCTCTTTTTGGTTTTGTTTATTTTGTTTATTATTTTTGTTTTAAGAAAAAACTAGTTTTCAGTGCCAGAAAAGGTTATATCTGTGTTATATCACACCAAAGAGGGTTCAGAAAGGGCTCTTTAGCATACTGTCAATAGATAATCTGTGTTGCCCAACACGGCACAAAGGTGAGGGGTGAGGAATTATTATAGTCCTAATTGTACAGGGAGGGAAATGGGATGAGGGAAGTGAGAAAAGCTCAAGGTCACATCGAAAGTCTGTGACAGAGCTGGAAACAGAGCCCAGGCTCTTTATTCCAATCAATACATTCATAATGCCAATGACCATCTTTCTTACCTCTTTTTCCCTTCCACGTTCTCTCCATGAGGAACTGGCTGTTTTCTTAAAAGGCTTGTTAGATTTATCAGTGAAAACATAAGGGCAGTTGCAACAGCATCATTTTGCAATTACAGTTTAACTCTCTCTAAAACTTAAGGTGCAATGAGAAAATGCCCCGTGAGGATAAGGTGGGATCGAGTCACATTGGGTGCCCACTCGCCTTTAAACTGCCTGGCCCGGCTCTGGGAAAGTCAGCAGAGAGCAGGTGATGTGTTTCTGATTGCTGCCTTTGAGTTTTGCAAAGTCACTCCCAAAAACAATTTGGAATTGTTACAGGAGCATCGCTTACAGCGGAGACGCTGCCAGGGCCGACCAGCAACAGCAGATATGACAATAAATGATTTTAAAGGATCCCAGTTTGCGCTGCTTCCAACCCAGAAAGAGAGGAGAAACAAAGGAGTTGACAGATTTGCTGCTGAAGACAAGTTACTGGTAAGTAGTTGACTTCACAGTTCTTGTTTCTTTTCGCAATGCATTTTATATCAAGTCTCATTTTTGACTTTCCAAGTCAGAAGAGCCTCATCTTCTCGCTGGTGCTGAGTGAAAACTACAGTTACACGCTGGCAATGTTAGAGTAGGGCTTCCCGGGCATTATCACGTTATTTTTGCTATCAGTTCAAGGAAATGGACACTTGATTCATCTTCTCACATATATTGATTCAATCCTCCTTTTAATTTAGCACTGGAGAAGGCTATTAGCCTCCATTCACATTTACAATAAGATAATATAACCTGATAGCTGTTCTCCCAACCCATTATGGGAGAGGGATAAAATAGTTTTGTTTCTGTATGTAAGGATCTATTGACTTATTCTCCTCCATTGCATTTATAGCCCTTGCTGTCTCAGTGCTGTACGTCTTAATAGCGTTTCACCGAGGTGGGGTATTGATGAAAGCTCCCTCTGAAGAGCAGAGATAAAGGCCTTTTGCTCTAAAAAGAAGCCCAGCTTTCCCCCCTTGAGCTTCGATTAACTGTATTAAGGACGGTGCAAAACAAACACTATCTCTATCATCACCATTAATCGTTCCCTTACGGTTGACTGCAACCCTGAGTGAGTCTTCTCCTGGCGCTGGCTCCATCCCTCACTCCATGCCCACTCCTCAGCCCACACCACCTGCATCCCAGCTCCGGCACGGCTCACTCTCTGCACGGCAGAGATCAGACCATCCAGACTGACTCGTGGAGCTGAGAACAGCTCCTTTATTTCATGTATTTCCGTAAACTTGCCTTGAGTCCCCCCAACACACTGCTCTTGCCTTGGGCAGCTCCACAGTGTCAGCTCAAGCAGGGTTCCTCCCTGCCCTGGCTCTGGTCCTGGCCTCATTATGCACAGATTAGTCACAGCAAGACCCTTAAAGAAGCAATTCCTTGGCATGTACTCAAGAAGCCTTTCCTTTCATTCAAAAAATGGTCATTTTCTCTTAATTCTTAGTTTAGAGGAAGTGTCTTCTTAGTGTCTTCTTTTGAAGAATAGACGCTATGCCCTTCTGTTCTAACTGCTGAGCCCTGATGTAGCAAAGAGATAATTTCACTGCTATTTAAAAGCAGGAGGGAAGAAGAGGATGAAATCCCTGAAGTTTTGCTTAAAAAGGCTGAAACCCAAATGTATTCTGCCCCCTCCATGAAGAAGCTTTGGTTGTCCCTCTATTTCAGCCCCATGGAAGCCCTGTGGGGTGGTGAGGAATAGGTTCTGAGAGAAAAGCTGGTGCATGGGGACAGACACATTTCACCTCTGGAGCTTCACCTGTTCCTTCATCTGGTGGGGTCCTCAAACATCCTGCTGGGTCTTTGTCAGCCCTTTTACCAAATTACAAATTACCAGCTCAATTACCAAAAATGCGCAACAGCCAGTAACAAACGTTACACCCATCAGTGCCCTCCTATGAGTACCCATAAACCAATAATTAATTTGCAAAGTGGAAGATAAGATATACGCACTGGATAATTTTTTTAGAAACTATTACCCACACCTGCCTTTACTTGTAATCAAGTATTTCCTATTTATTTCTATTTCTCATACAGAATAAAATATATCAAAGATTAGTTAGACTTTTTTGTGCTGGTAGGAGAAAAAAGTTTTTGGTTTATGCAACAATAGTCTTTTTCTTAACAAAAAAAAAAAGAAAAAAGAAAATTAATGTGTTAAGAAGTCGTGATTCTAATTGTTCTTGCCATGGAAAAGGTACAACTGAATTAAATTAATACATAGGAGACTTGTTTTGTTCTGTAGTAACTACCACTGTTCTTTGAAAGGCCGTTCTTTTCTTTGAGCTCCTTATCTGAAAAGGTTTACCATGTCTTCATGCAAGTAGTTGTCATGCTTTAGAAAAATCACAAACAGCAAAAAGTCAGAATTGTCAGTTCAGAAGACACTGCTAGTTCCACTGGGTAAAACTGAGAAAGCAACGCTGGCAAACGATCTTTAGGAGGAAAAAAAAAAAACAAACCCACAACCCGATGGAAACAGCGTCAGAATGAAGATAAAAAGGGTTGCAGGTTTTATTCTCATTGAAGGTTGGCAACGGGAAATCTGTTGGAGTAGAAGAAGAATATCTGATAGGTCATCTGTTGTGTAATGAAGAATAGAAGACAGAAGACAAGCTAGGAGAAGCAAGGTGATTCCAAACCTCGGAGGAATGGAAGATCTTATGAGAGAAACATGAAAGCAATACCTTTATAAACTGACCAAATTTAATTTACTGTCAACGAGCCTTGTAAGACTGCAAGCTGACAAAATCCATTTATATTGTTATGGGTAAGGCTGAAGTCATACATTTTTCTCCTGTGGAATCATTTTATTATGTATTCCTTTCTTTTTTTCTGCAGGTTTTCTGATTAAAAATTACCACTAAGATGTCAAATATTTCCTTGTCCTCTGATATCCGGGCTTAGTTACCCAATAACTTATTCTGCCTATCCATCTTCTTTAGTCACAATAAGATGTGTTTTCAAAGGATGAACAAAAGCAGATAAATATGCTGTCATTTAATATGCAGAGTTTTCAGCAAAATGTCCATATTGTTCTGCTCTGTATATTCCTTGAGAGACACTGGAGTTGTCAGTATGTTTTGTTGCGATATTTTAAATGCTTGGCCTCAAGATCAATGAGCATTATAAGCAAAGGCAGTTGTGATTTCAAGCAGAAAGTCATGAAATGCTCCACATGAGGTTGGGGTTGCTTTTCTTTTATTTGTGACACTTTCCAAATTCAATGGTGGCCACTAAATGACTCACTCATGTCAGTATGTTTTCAAGGTCACTTTTGAAGACCTGGTAGGAATCTTTGCTCTGCACGAATAGAGCTTTTTGCCCTTGGAGGAGACTTTGAACTTCACAGTATGAGGTTTAGTTCAAGGGGAGGAAGAGATGATGGAGCTTCTAAGCGTTGTGGACACGGGATTCTTTAGCAGGACTTCTCTCTGGTCTTGCATGGCATGGAAGGAAGTTAGCTTGAAGGGCTTCATGCTTGCATGGAGCTCTGTGGTTCTCTGCAGGCCAAACGGGTGAGGAGAGCAAAGCAGAGGGAAAGCTTCCCATTACAACATGCTTTGGAGAATCATGGGTGTTTGTTCTAACCCTGATTTAAAGGGGCAGATCTGAAGTAGGAGAAGCCCCTCATCCTCCGTCATGGGGAAAAAGGGCTAGAAAACATGGGGTTAACTTTATGGAAGGGACAATGGAGTCTTGTGCTTGCATTTTCAGGATGCTCAGCCCATACTGAGCTGGAGGTTCATGCCACCAGAATTGCAGGGGTGATCTCCCTGAGGACCACAGGGTGATCCCACTTCAGGGACTCAACTACAACTTGGGAGACACCGCAGCAAAGTGCAGTCCAGCTTCTAAGTGAGGTAAGATGGAAAAACAACAATGTTGTGATGTCATAGTGGTGTAGTAAACTCAAAAAAATAAGAATGCATTAGCAATAAGCACTGTATTACATTCCAACATGATATTACAGGGTAGGAGTTCCTTTGCCAGAATCATTCTCCAGCCCATTCTGAAAAGATACTCTGAGCCTGGACACGCTAATTTTATTTAGTCTTGTTTTAGAAATCCAATGGAAAAACAGCTAAATTAGGCTAAACCACTTGATTTTGCTCTGCGCTCTTAAATGCTGTAAAGTAAGAAGATTATGTTACCCCCTTCCCCATAAATCAGGATTAAACTTGCATTTTCAGGTTTTTGTGCCAGCAAAATCCCCAATTTGCTGAGCTCAAATTCTCTAATCTCAAGCCAGAGGCCAGAAGTAGCAATGCTCTTCAGCATTATGGCCCTATTATGTACATGGAAGAATTATAGTTGGCCCTATTATGTACATGGAAGAATTAGGACTTTATTTTTATTTTTTTTTCCTAAGCTTGGGGTGCACCATTCTCCTGCCCTGGGAAGAGCGTGTTTCTTATCTCTCTAACTGTTGTGCTTTCTCAGCCTGGTCACTTGTTTCTCACGTGCTTGTATTAGAACGGGGAAATTTCACCTGCAGCAGAGCAGGCAACTCTTAAAATCTGTGCCAACGTCCTCATATTATTTTTAAGAGATTGCAAGTTTTCCTTCAGAAAATTCCAGTGGGCAATGAATTAAAAATGACGACTCTATATACAGTGAAAACAAGAAAATAAAATATACAAAACATTGCTAATGATCAGTTCTTGAAAAATTTACCAGACATATACTACCCAGGGAGCAAAACTCATTAGCAGAAACTGATACGAAAGCTGAGATGCTCCAGGATGAGGCTCAGACACAACATATTCCAATGAAATCTCTTTAGCAAAATTGTTTTGTTGCCTCCACTGAAATATTTGGCAAGATCATGTCTTCCTTTTTTTAAAAAAAAAAAAAAGGCATCCGGGAGGTTACAGCATTTCATTAATCAACCATCCCCATGTTTATGTGCTCGGGAGCTCTTCCCTCCTTGGGGAAGGCAGAGAGTTCCTAACGATGGGCTGGAGATTTTCCCGATGTTCTCAGGTGGGTCCTGGTGTCGTTCTGCCCATGCCCGTGTCCCCTGGTCGATCCTGCACCTCCCCTTCTCTCCTGGTGGGGCCGATGGGGACTTACAGACCTGGAGCATGCTGCAAAGTGACACAGGCCATCTATACACGCTGTCAGTGCACAATAAATTGTGATAATTAATAGTATCTGGATGACCTCACTCGGTGACTGCATGACATTGGGGATATTGGGTGACAGAACACGCCGATCCATTAACTTCACGTACGACGTGTGGCACTTCAACGCTGACACCTTCCAGAAACAGACAATTGTTTCACACCTCATTTGCAAACTGAAGGAGATATGAAATGAATTAAACTTCCTGCAAACACTCAGGAGGTTTACAAAGAGTCCTATCTCTAAGTCTACTGTACTATTTGCATAAAAGAATTCAGTATCAATGTAATTATTAATGATAATTCTAAAGTAGTTGTGCTGCTTCAGGATTTTTCAGATTAAGAATGTAATGAATTAGTAATAAAATCCTAACACAAATTTATTCCTAAATACAATTTCCTTTCTGGTTGTGAATCTCCTTGTATTTATTATAAAAGATGTACTTGTTGAAATAGCTTTTCTCCGGCGGCGCGCTTTAAAGATGGAATGTCTTGGACAAAGTCAAATTTCTATTAGTGAGCCACTTTCGGAGAAATCTGCCTTTTCTTGAGGCAGAAGGAGGATTTGACTGATGTGTCCCTGCATGCCGTGATGATAGAGGTCTTATAAATACCCTCCTGATCCACAGCCCCAGCCTAGGCGTGGAGGAGAAGTCTTGGAGAACTTCTAATGAAGCCCATTAGCCTGCGGCAGCCTAATAACCATGGCTAAGTGAGAACATCAGGCCTCTTTGCTCTTGATTGCTCCTCTTCGCTGGCTGCTTCCCCGCTCCTGATGTAAATCCTCCACTTTCTGAACTTCCCCCCCACTTCATCATTAACACCTACCTTTTTATTTGTTCCCTTTGTGTGCCGTTAAGTCTGCGCGACGCCGCACATCTGCGCCTCAGCAGGTCGTTTCTGCAGACCAGTGAGTCATTAGGAGAGATAAGATGAGTCCCAGATGTTGAAGAAACATGGTAGCACTTGGTGGATTGTGACTGGGACAAATAAAAGCCAAACTTTTAGCGTTTATTGGGCACCACAAGGTAAGCAAGTTCATTTAGTTACATGGAGGTGGTGACATCTCTTAATTTAATTTTTTTTTTTAATTCAAAGCCTGTCTCTTGAAATTATTTTGTGAGGCTCATCACCAACTGGTGATGGCTGAATTTTGCCATAGAGTAAGAAACCTTCTGTTTTCCCTTCTTGCCTCTTTTTCCTCTCATTGCACTCTCTCCACGGGGCAGCGCCTGCACCCGGGATGCTGGTACAAACAGGTACAGATTTAGCACTTGCTGAGTTGTTCAGTTTTGGTGAAAGACTCGTTTTTCCGAGGAAATTCTAGGGCTTTGTCATCAGCTCTAGAGCAGGTTACAATTTTGTGTTAATGACGTAGATGATTTTTTTTGTCTGTTTTGATGTCCTGTAAAATTTGAAAAAGCAAAATAGCAAAATTTAGTTAATCTGGTTGGTGCAGTAAAATCTGGATGTTTTTTTCCTTCAAACCAGAGGTCTGCTTCCTTATTTAATATGCAGCTGGAAATGTACATTCCTGGTTTGATGGTCAGATCTGGCTCCGAGCCCTGATTTGCTGTTTTTCCAGTGGATGTGGTAACACCACAGTCACCAGTCCTCAGCAGGAACTGACCATCAAGCCCAGTCACAGAATTATAGAATGGTAAGAGTTGGAAGGGACCCTAAAGATCATCCAGTCCCACCCTCTTGCCCTGGACAGGGACACCTCCCACCAGACCAAGTTGCTCCAAGTCCCCAACCTGGCCTTGAACCCCTCCAGGGATGGGGCAGCTTCTCTGAGCAACCTGGGCCAGGCTCTCACCACCCTCAGACTAAAGAATTTCTTTCTGCTGATTGATCTAAATCTCCCCTCTTTCAGTTTAAAACCATCCCCTCTCATCCTGTGGCTCCCCTCCTTGATCAGGTGTCCCTCTCCATCTTTCCAGTTCTCCAATGGAGACTGGTGGAGCTCAAATTTTCCGTGATCTAAAGGAACCCCCCCGTGTGTTCTATGTCCAGCTTTGGTCCCCTGTCCCGTGCTAACGCCTGGTGGGAGAGTAAAAGCTAAACCCGTGTCCCCATCGCAGTGACCTACCAGGTGACAATAACCCAACCCTGGAAATGCCCTGAACTCGGCCACGGAGGAATGTGTTACCCCCCTCCTGCTGCGACACGGCTGCCGCTTAAATGGGTGAAACCTTGCTAAAATATTGATTGCTTGGGCACGACAAAAATCCCGGAGGAAAAAGTCCTTTTGTCCTGGAACACTCCCAGAGAGATTTTGCACTGACAGGATTGTTTAATGATATTACCATGAAAAAGAATTGATGTTTGCTGAAAATGAAGATATGCTCTTATTCCATTCTCAACTTTGGCCTCCAGAGAACTAATTTACCAAGACATACTTTTTCTTGTATTGAAGACCACTGGAGCACACGCTGTACATTAGACATCCTGATCTGTGTTAATGATGGCTCTGGTAAAATTTTCATATATGAATGTATTTTTCTTAGTGATCCCATTTTCTGTTCAGATTATATTAGTGTATTTAATGCAAATAATCATGGATTCCTGTTTGTTTCAAGCTACTGCAGGAGCTCTGGAATAGTGGACTTGCTTTTTCTCGAAGTTCTCTCCAGAAGTGAGAGCTCCTGGATGTGGCACATCCCAAATGCAGGCACGAGAGCTTGCTCTAACCTGGTGCTGTATTTTAGTCTTAGAACTGAAAGGTTAATTGTCTTTAAAATTGTTTGCACGTGGGCAGAGCTGCAAGTCCACGTGCTTATTTTACTTTCCTTTCAAGCTGGAGTGTGTGGAGAATCAAAACGTCCAAATTGTTTATTTCAGGTTCGAGGTTGTAAATGGTTTGTTACCACCACCAGTAGTATTTCTGGGGGAAGCAGTCATTCACAGAGCAGCTTTAATTTACACCACGGAGAGTGGAAAAGAAAGACCAGTGGCTAATTTTATTTTAGTTACAGACAACCACTTGGAACTCTTTTGACATTTTAAATTAAAAATTTAAAATCAGGTTGAAAATTTAAAAATTAAATTTAAAATGAAATTTTAAAAATAAAAAATATTTTTAAAATCCACCCCAAAAAATAATTAAAAAAAAAAAAAGAAAGAATCCTGCTTTGTCTCCAAGAGCGGGTTCCCTGCTGGCAGCAGCCCCAGGGTACCTGTACAGGTACCTGCCACCCACCACAAACCCCAGTATAAACCCAGGGGAGAGTTCCCAGTTAGACTCAGCAGCGACGCCTGGACTTGGAACAGCTTGAGAGCTAAAGGGTGTGAAAGTTACAAACCTGGAAAAAGAAGTCAGATTGTTTGTTTGAACATGTGAGTTTTATAAGTTCCCTGAATTTTCCTTCATTCAAATGTAGACAATACCAAAGTAACCTTGAATTTGCTTTATGAAGTACTGAAACTGAAAAAAAATTGGGGCAAATCACTGTGATGTTTGGTGAATGATTAGTTAAAAGCTCTGTCAAGAAGTCACATTGCAGCGACCCAAGATCTGAGTTTGGAGTGAGGGATGTGCAACCACGTCAGCACAGAGCCCATGATGAACAGCTCTGACCTGCCTGCCCGAGGAGGTGAACGGGAAGAGAAGTAATTCTCCCCAAAACAGGAGAGAAATCTACTTTCCTGTGTTATCCTGCAGAGGAGGAATGTCTTGCCACTCTGAGAGTCAGGCTCTGGGACAGCTGCTCCTCACTTGGGGTCATTTGCAAAGTCATTATTTAAGTTAAGCTGCGTGGGAAACTCTGAAGGAGGCAGGGTTGGGGTTTTTTTTGTGTAAATTTGTGTGGATTTTCTCAAACAGCGACTTTTAAAAATTCTCACTGTGTAAAGTGCCGTTGAGTTCAGTGTTTGAAAATTATTATTTTTTTTTTTTTTTAAATCTTGATGTTTTTGCATCAGGGAAACCAGCTTTGAGCCCACGCTGGTGTTTTGGTTCAGCTCTCGTGGGTTTGGGTGGTGATTTCCAGCCGCTGCGTCCCGCGATGCTTCGGGTCGGGTTGATTTGGGCAGGGCTGAGGTAGGAGCTGGTGGCAGTAACGCGCTGAGAGCTCCTGCATGTTCCCAAACATGGCTTTTCTCTGGTCTCCTTCATACGCTCGGTGCCTCCTTGGATCAGGCACCGTGCAGCTCATCCACCCTCCGTCTGTTTTGGAATTGAATCGTGACCCTCCAAATATTAAATCACCGTGTTCTGTAAGAAGGATGGGAAACGCTGGACCTTGTCTCCATCTTGATCGTTTGCAGATGTCGGGGTTGTCCTGAAGAAACAGTCAGTGTCTTGACTCATCCTAAAAAATGTTCAACATCTGTGCAAGCACTTTAAAACGTGATATATATCAGGTAATTAGCACCACATGCCTCCCCCGTTCCCATTCATATTTCTTGATTTATTTATTTTCTCTTGCTAGAATAGTGTAAGAATGAAGCCGCTTAGTACCCGAAAATTTCTGGTTTCGGCCCATCTAATGCATTCCTACTTCTGGCAGTTGCAAGACTTCTCTGTTTACCAGTGTGTTGTTTCACCTTTTGTTCCGAGCAGTTGTTCCACTCACAAAATAGCCCCATTATCCCTGCGTTTGCCTGTTTGCGGTAATGAAGACAACTGGATTCGTAATAGTCTATTAAATGGTCTATTAAATAATGTAGTTGCTGGAGGGACCCTGGTAATACTGTATGGAGTGGCAGGGTAATAATTCTGCGATTCAGATGTTGCATGGATTTCCTTTCTATTACAGCTGTTTGAAACGTTTTCTTGAGAGTTTTCATAAATCTTTCTACTTCTCGGCTGGCCCGCGGCCAGGATGGATCCACTTGTTTTACTAGGACCTGAGATATTCAGCAGATGGGGCAAGTTCTTCGCTGCTGGAGCTGTTAGTCCATCATCAGGTTTGAGGGCTTCGTCCACGCAAGACGGGGAAGACACGCTGGCTGGGCTGGCCAAAGCTAAAATCACGGTTTTGATTACAGGAGATATAAATCTGGATTAACTTCAGTGAACAAAGGTGTGTGTGTGCTGCTCTGGATGCCATAGCAGGACCCGTCTGATGGTCTGTTGACCTCGGTGGGAATCTGTGAGCAGCTATTATTTTTCTTGTAGTTTCAACCAGAAATGGATCTCCATATATCAGGTGTCTTAAAAGCCTCCTGACCATCTCAGCCCTTCTAAGGTTTTACCTTCAGACGCAGAAGAGGTGCCCCACTTTGTAAGGTTTCCATTGCTGCACAGACTGTGTGAGTGACTTGCTCATGTTGAACTAGAACCTTTTTTGACTCGTACTCTGATACTTTAAGATCAAGACTCAGTCTCCCTTTAGGAACACGATCCCAAAAGCAGGTAGATGCTCCTACCGAGACTACAGTTTAAGGATTTTTCTGAGTTGTGGATTAGCTCACTACCCTGCCATTTGCAGTGGTGCTAGGTGTTAGACACCACTGCACTCCTATGGTTTAAAATGTGTACTCTACTAAAAATTTCTTGAAACTTTTCCTTTTTCCTCTGGTCTTTAGTTTTTCTTCTCCACCTCTGAAATACTGTATTTACATTCCAATTTGTGCTCCAATTATTACTCTAAATCTTCATCAATGTATAGTGCTATAGCAAGTTTGTGCAATGAAATATTTTTTGGGACAAGCACTCGTTCTTCATTAGAAGATGAACCTTCACTCAGACATGATCGAAAATGAATCATGTTCATTTAAATCCCAACACTCCTTCTCTTTCCTGTTCCACTCAAGCCCAAGTAATCATTGTACATTAAAAACACTTCACATGAAATGACAGCAACCATGAAGGCAACTTTGTTTAAAGTGTTTCTGTTGGTTCAGAGTTTTTATTGGTGTGACTGTGTTTTATATCACTAACACTTCGCCAGTTGTTTTGTTCTCTGCCCTTTGAACTGAGCAGGAGCGAGTGGTTTTGCCTTGGTCATATTTTGATTCATTTAAAGCTTGATTGGATACTGCCTTTCTGTCTCATGGTCTTTCTGGACTCGGAGCTGCTCAGAAGCCCACTGCACTCTTGGGGTAAGAACTTGCTTCCATCCCAATTTTGGCTTGTTTTGAGTGACACTGTCCTCTCGTGTGGGGAAGAAGAACAAGAGGGCTGTTTGCTTTATGCTTTTTCCCATGGTTGGATGGGTTGATAACATTGTTCCCTTTTGACATCAGGTTTTATTCTGCACTCTTGTTTCTGAGAGATAAGTTGATTCCAGAACAGACACGATATTTCTTTTCTAGATGAACTGCCTGACGATGTTTGTACTCAGAGGTCTTATTTCTGTGATGTTCCTTATCCACAGATTCCACTGCTGTTGAGTTACTGGAAGAGCAGAGACTCTGGATGACCATCTTTAACCCTCTATATTTTTATTATAGTCTTGATTCCTTTGTTCATCATAATTTTGCATATTATCTGAAAATCAGTGTACTTTTAAAAAACACTGTGTTGCTTTCTTCCCCTTTCACTTGCCCTAAGAAAATACTAGATATTTCTCTGAGAGCTCTGCACATTAAGATTCTGTGTTTGCTTATGCTTTGCAGTGCTGTTTCTACGCTTAATTTGCTTTAATACTTTTGCTGTGGCACCTCGGTATATTCCATTTACTCTGCAGAATCCATTTTTTCAGTAGGTTCAAAACTTCCTGGTGAACTTAAAATTCCAACTGCTGCTGACTCTGGGGACCAGAGAGCTTCACAAGCATTGAGGTTCTGTCCTGTCCTGGAAATGCATTAAATTGCTAATGGAGATATATCTTTAGAGCACAGAGCTCAAAAATTCAAATTTTGGAGAATTTGAGGTCAACACTTCTTCTTGCTAACTGCAGATCAACCCAGCATGACCCACTCCTCCTTAGTGGTGTGGTTCACAGTGAGTATCAGCTGAAGTCGTGGCATCATCCTTCTGATAGGAACTTTACACTTGCATGTTCCAGGCATTGCACTTGCTAAAATCAGGTGTAGTTGGAGGTTGAGGACCTGTGTTAGGAGCCAGGGAATAAATTTATTTTGTGGTTATAACATGGTGGGACATAATTCCGAAAAAAAACCATTGGCTTTAGTTATTTTGGTTACTTGCAATTTGTTTGCAGTATTGTTTCTGTTGGAAACTGTATTTCCCTGCATTATCAGCCACATGCACACTATATGCACGTCTCTATCCTATGGATTGGAACTGCAGTCGGGCTGGTTGCTCCCTGCAGCTCGCTGGGTAATGTGAAGGAGTTGTCTGGCATGGTTGGGTGCAGCTGGTGCAACTATCAGAAAGGGTGGCTTTCGAAAGACTCTTCAAGATGGTTTTGATAAATCCAAAGTTGAAGAGATTTTATTTGCTTTCCATTAAAAAACTATAAAATGAAAGACCGTTCATATGTTGCAGGAGGAATTTCTTTAACCTGTTGAGAGACGGCAGATGGAAAACCAGGAATCTTGCATTTCAGCAATACCTGTCACGTGGTATATGTTAATGTCCTGCTTCCCATCTTCAACAAATCTCTAAATTCAGAGATGAGACAGAGGTAAGATTACAATCCCTTCCATCAGCTGCATTTGTGGTCGCTTGCCATTCTTAGTGTGTGACTACACTTCCCAGACTCATCAGTGCAATTTTCCCACTCATTTTTCCTGCTGGTTTGGAGACAGAGGTGAAGTGTTGGACTTTGGATTTCGCTCTTTTGTGGCATGTTGTATTTTTGGACAGTGTTGATGTTTTGAGCCTGTTGGTGTCAGGGTGCTCTTATCCTATTACCTCCTTCTGTATGGCGTTTGGGGATGCGGAGTGGATGTCCAGAGAACTTTTGAGCCCCTCTCTGACTGCAGCAGAAGCTGCTGCTGGTTTCTGTCAGGTTTTCTCCACTGGCCAAAGGCAGTGGACAAGCTGAACATAACAGATGTTCTTGTTGCTTTTGCTGACATTCAAAATCTGCCTTTTCTGATGCAACAGATAATTTTGGTGTCAGCTGAAGAGATGAGATCCTTATTTCCCTGAACATCTCAAATGGATATGAAAGCAATATTTTGCTTTGGCGGATTTATGGGGATGTGCTGCCATTGCCAGTAGATTATCTGGACTGATAATGGATTTTTACTTGACGTTGTGGAGACTTGTTACAGATGTGTGTTTCTTTCTCTTATCTTCCTCCAGAAGATTTGTACGTTCTGGCAGACACGACAAGCTTTCTTTTTGGGTTAGGAAGAGAACAGAAAGGGTTCGTGCTACTGTTTGTGTGAGCCACCCGGACTGTATCAGCTTTCCTTGTGCTGGCCACTTGTTAAGGCCAGGGCACGTCTCTCCCCCATCCCCACCCCACTGTTGAGATCCTGCACCTCTTTCAAAAGCAGTGAAAAAGGGTAGATTTATGCCCCAGAGTTGTTTTTCATGGAACACGGTGTGTCAGGAGCTGGTGCTTTGCTTTCTGAAGCCACCAGCAGGATTTGACCCTTCAAGTGATTGTGATAAACCTGCAGGTGAGGGGTGACCCTGTGTGAAGCCAAGGGCTGCTGTGTGGGCACCTGGAGCCATTAAGTTGTTAGTGGGTGAAGAACAAGGGCTCAGGAGATCTGGGAGACACCCCAGTGATCGCCTTTGCCACGTGCTTTGAGGTCTGCTCAAAGCAGACCTGGCTGCAAGGGTTTGTTGCTGATTTGGCAGTCATGCAGGACTGCATCCTGAGGACACCTTGACAGCAAGGTGTGACCCCAGAATGTTATAATTTGGGTGGGAAAATAGATAACTTGAGGACTCTTCATAGAATGGTTAGAGTTGGAAAGGACCTTCAAGACCATTCAGTGCCATCCCCCTGTGCCCTGGGCAGGGACACCTCCCACCACACCAGGTTGCTCCAAGCCCCCTCCAACCTGCCCTTGAACCCCTCCAGGGATGGGGCAGCCACAGCTTCTCTGGGCAACCTGGGCCAGGCTCTCACCACCCTCACACCA
>BJBW01016015.1:0-24168 GCA_004320125.1 Scolopax mira
AACAAAAATATACTACATCTACACAAGACTCTGGTAGATAATTAGTTCAGAAACTCTTCACACAAAAATAAGTAACAGCTTCCATCTTGAAGTTACACATACGGTTTTCTTTAATATCCACCCACAGATGACCCACTAACATCATCTATCCCTTCCATAGAGGTGTAAACATATGGTGATGAACACTTATAGAACACCAGTTCTTAAGTACAGAAGCTCCGCTACTCATTCTTTCCAAAGAAATTGGAAAAAGCAAAGTAGGTGGCATAAAACATTGAGCTTGTAAGTTATAAAAGGAAAAAAACAATTTTGATATGTGATGTGTCAGGTTTTCCAGACTGCGTCTCTACTTTTTTCAGTAGAAGTCCAGTTATCTTTTTCATTGATTCCATTTTTACCAATACACAGACACACGACTGATCACAGATTAATTCCAGGCTTTACACACTACCCCTTCAAATTCCTACTTATACCCTCTGTTTAAGGTCTTGTGCCAACAAACAGAAGTCAAAGACTGTTGTCAGGGTGGATGCAAGCAGCCACCAATTTGCTATCCTACAGCCAAAGCCAACAGTGTAATGCCTCATTGCTTCACATTGCTCAGAAATTAACATTAACAGTTGGTGACCAATTTTAAGTTTGTTTTTTTTTGTCAAAAATTGACACTGCTTGAAAGGCAACCCTCTACATAGCACTAGCATTTTTCTTCACAACAGCAAAGCACTAGTTGTTGTGGCTCTCCTGGACAAATTCAACATCAAGACAAGAAACTTTAAAAACCTTAGCAGATAAAGTCAGTGGCCGACAACTAAGTATTTGTTTTTCTCCTTCCCAAGATAAAAATCTGCCACGCAGACCATCACGCTTAATAGAGACTGAAATGCCCTAGAGAAGCTTCAGTCAAGATACATTCTTTAATCCTCTGCATACAGAATGTCAGAAATTTACCAACATTCATACCTGTTTTGTTGCAACATGTCTCTGGAACATGCTGACATTAAAGAAGCATCCAGATATATTTGCTGAAGTCAGGGAAAGACTGTTTTTGCAATTTACAACTCTAACACACAGCTATTTATCTGAAACAAGGTATGACTGTTTGATGCATATAAAAACAATCACGTTGCTAATTACTGAACAACCTAGTGACTACTGAACAACCCAGTTAATATTTTGAATTAAAAGTGTTTTGCAGTTGTATGAGAATTGACTTCTAAAAGAAAACTAGTAATTTTACATTTAATTACCACAAAGCTCACTGCGTATATCAAGCTTTGGATTTTATTGGATCTCTCTGGATTCTGCTACATCCCTACAGCATGCAGAAATTTAAACTGTATTCTAGTTAGATCTATGCTGCTAGTGTTTAAAGCATGTATTTATGGGTCTTCAGTAACAGCAGTCACAACTCTAGAAGTTCTCTTATACCTTTGCATTGTAATAGGTACTTGAATATTCATAAACCATGAATTCTGCAAGGGCACAATGAAGTTGGAAAAAATACATTCTAGAAGAAAGTTTGCCTTAGCAGACACAGTCTCATGGTATTTCACTGAACTTTAAAGATACAGTTTCTTTTGACTTCTAAACAAGATCAGATTTGGACACTATTTCTCATAATTCATTTTTGTTATCAAGGAAGCAAAAAACCAACACCTGTACAAACCACATTTATCTTAGCAAACAGGTTAAGTCACTTCTGAACTATCGAGCCTCATCGTTCCTCTCCTAATTATTTAAAATCCATAGAGCTTGAACAGGATCTTAACAGAATTCAATAGCAACAAGCATTTGGCTGCTTCTTGGAACCTACACATCAAGTATCTAAGCCACTGGAGTATTAGATGAACAATCCCAACAGCTGCAGAAACTCCCATCTGGACAAACTCAAGGTGGGACAAGTAGTTACTACGTTGAGTACATCGTTTAAAAGAAACTGTAGTAGGTCTGAATCCTCCTACTTGTTCTTCCCCCAAAAGATAGTGATTTAGAGAGCTTTTTATTGTAGATCAGAGGGGTTTTTATAGTTTCTTTTTAACAATTACATTGCTTTCAATAATACCCTTCTCATAATTGGTAAAACCCCCAGATTTCACCCTGTCAACAAAGTAAACTTCAGGTTTTGAATAGACACTCATTGCTTCTGTCCTCTTCCTCTTTTACACGTAGGAAGTGTAGACAGTTCACTAAAGTGTAGACACTTTCACTAAAGACTTAACTACATAAATTACAGTTCAGCTTTGAAAGATACTACATAATCGGAAAAAATTATTATTATCTGCACTAGTTACAAGACTACACATCACTTCTTGCAATACTGATTTTCATAGCAATTCTTTCTGAACTCAAGCAAGTGTAACAGGCAAGCAATAAAACCTTTGTACGTTATACACACTGACACACAGTATTTTTACATTATTTGTTTTAAGCAAACACCACAGAAAGTTATTCAGGAATTATTACAAGTACTTACTATTCCAGGACTAAAATCATCTCTGTTGCAGTTTCATAAACTTCATGCAAGTTAATGACCCACAGATTGCATTGTGCCAGCTCAAGGACTGCAATTTCATGGATTATTTCCATCCGACAGTCTTGGCCCTTTCTTCTTTTTCTCATGAATTTTGCAGCAAACTCTCTCTCAGTGTCTTTCTGGATACACTTCTTCACCACTGCAAATTTTCCTCTGAAATGAAAGAAGAATTTTAAATCAAAATTAAGTCCCATAGTGACAACATTAGTATGGCCCTTAGAAATTAATGTTACAGGAAAGTTAAACTAAATCAACCTATTAATGAATACATTTAAAATATATCAAATTTAGAAAGTCATCTTGCTGAGTGATAATCCCTACTCTTAAATTAGGAACATCACAAGCCAGAATGTAATTTAACCTCCACTAACAATAAGGGTTTAAACCTATTGGTTCAAGGAACATGGATTTCAAAAATACAGAATAAACAAGCTGTGCTAGTTTGCAAGATTGAGGTATCCTCAAACCTTTCATTAAACAAGTTGGCAGAAATCAAAGTGTACAAAGAGGCTATTTATGCTTTCTGTGACTGCGTTACAATAACCTCAGTAATTGCCCAGTTATTGTTTTCTATACTATGCCACCATATACAAGGCAACAACAACCAGCACTCTTATTTAATATCTGCTTAAAACCCTGCTCTGTTTGCCATGTAATATCCAGGCTCTGCTCTACATTGTCAAGGATGGCACCTTGCACTTTTAGCGTGTCTCAAATAGTAACAGCTGCAGGTTTTTGAGTTCTCAAAATCCCTTACTCTCACTATATAGGTAAGAAACACAGACGATTGAAAATAAGCAGCTTGACCAACAAAGTTTTCTAACAAAACTTTTGCGACAATGGTAACGTGAACACAAAGACACACTGAGCAGAACTGAGCACAGTGCTTAACCCACATTAATGAGCAGCATTTCTGAAAACACACACAACTGATGAGTTAGACCAAGCTGGCAGGCTTGCTAAAACCACACTGCAGCACTTAACGTCAGAAGACTTCCTCCATGGCTTTCTGGACTTAAGTGTCTGCTCTAAACTTCCTTGAAAGAGACTCCCACACCTTTAGACTTTTAGACTGAAAAGGTCTATTAATTAATATCTGTCATCTAATGCAATGATGAATTCTCATAATTTGAAGTACAGCACTCTTCTTGTAGCGCTTACCATACAGGTGTAACGTTAGTCAAAACCATCTTTTTTATTTATACTTGAAAATTTTCTTATAAAGCTGCAGGAATAGCTTGGAAGTCTTTATTTTGGTTCTTTAACTGATAGTAGGGTTGCCGAAACTAAAATTAGAGTCCTCATCTAGTTTGGAGTACAATTACATGGGCTTTGACCTCTCCTATCTCCAAGCTGCAGTTCACAAATTTAACTAATTCAGCTCATGTCAAAGTTTTGACGCTCACAGCTCCCAACCTATTAACAGACTGCTATCCATGAAACGTAACAGCTAAAAGAAGTTGTGGTCACCTTACTTATTACAGGCATTCGTTTCAAAATTACCCAATCTAAATGAATTAAGTCAAATAAGATCCCACAAAGTAGGTATTTGCTAGGCAATCTCACTAAAATAATCTGCCTTGTAACCATTGATTCAGCCACAGTTATTTCTCGAGGAATAATATTTTGCATAAGCACACATTATCTACAGCACAATAGGTCTTAAGGCTACATCAGAGCACAGCCCAGATGTCTGTGACGGCAGGCAAAGGGCAAGAATATGCTTTCCATGTCTCAAATACAGTTTTTTGGGGAGAAAGTTTTTAATAATATATACATTAAGACAATATTATAGCTTTGCAAATGCATGAAAATCATATTATAAGATTTTGGAGCTCTAGAAAGTGTGGTCAAAAGATCACTATGAAAACGTGTTAATACAGAGTTATCACAAAGCAGCCCAGGAGGAACAGGCACCTGAAGGCTAGCGACTGGCTACCTGCAATCCCAACTATGGTAGAGCAACCTTCCTTAGGGAGCCAGGGAAAAAGATTTTAAGTTGTTCTCAGTGAAGACATGGCACTGCATTTTCATGTATAATACAAAGCTACGCGTTTATCAAAACCTTTAAAAATCTTTGCATCACATTTTTAGCATCAAAACCAAAAAACAGCATAGGAAAAAAACCAACATAGCAACTATGCTAACAAGAAAACCAAAAAAAAAAAAAAAAAGAGAAAAATAAATTGAGATACTAACAGACAAGCCCTTGAACAGTAAGTTATACCTGATAGATACTAAGCCTTTATAGCAAAACCCTAGGGCTCTAACTTCAGCCTTCTTTATTTTTCTTCAATAGTCTCTGAATGCACAGTTTCCTTCCGGCTGAGTGTCGCCTTAGCGCAGAGTCAAAAGCTTTTAATTCTAGCAGTTGATGAAGGAGCTAGTCAAAGTAGTTTAGAAAAGTTTGAAATCTCTATAATGCAGCTTCCAAGAAGCACCTCATTGTTTTGCATTACATACAAAAATCTATCTGGAAGCAAGTTAATTAGCCCAATGAGTACCAACGTTGACGATTCATCACACATGAGTCACTGTGGAAACACAACAGTATTCACGGGGCAGCAAGAGCCACCACCGTGTGTGGCCACACATGTCCTGTTTAGCTGAGCTGGCCAGAAGCCTGAGAGGTGACGTAATGAAAAGGACAGGTTACACGGGAGTTCAGCCAGCTGACAAATACTAATTCTTAGTTGTTTAAGACCAAGAATCCTGCCCAGATTCTTTACGGTTATACCTATAATTAGAGCTATTATAACTACTGCCTGTGGAACTCATCTTTTCTAAATACAATCCCCCCAAAAGATCAAACTTGACAAACCTGATGTTTATAACTAATAGAACTAATTACCGTGCAGCAATCTAGATTCACGCCTGAGACAAATTTCAGGGCTAAGATCCAAAGATACCATCCACTGGATGGTTAAGCCAAGAGATAAATCTGTAAAGGCTTTCTTTTTGATAAAGACAGAACAGTAGATAAGACAGATATAAAGCACACGTTGCATACACACCGTCTTTGCTTTTCTTAAAATCCCGCTTTTCAGAACTCCTTATTTAAAAAAAAAAATCTATTAAAGAGTAAAAACAGTACTATAACAGAGCATCGCTAGCTTAGCTGTACTGAGAAGAGCTAGCAGGGAGAACACTGATGAAAGAACAATTTTGAGATGAAATACTTAATGTGTATTTCCAAAGTTAAAAACTGACTAGCAGTCACCCAAACAAAAACAAAAATGCTTTGAAGGAAGACATGAATAGAGAAGTAGTTCTTAAGCCTCACAAGAGTCTCATTCAAGAATTATGATTTAAGATAAATCAGATCTGATTACAAAGAAGCTCAATGTCATCTTTTCAGAGTGCCAACAGAATTAGCATTGTTTCATCTGGCATACATTATGTCTTAAAGGAAAAGCCTCAAATCACAAATCAATTGTTAAATCAGATAAGCAAGAACATTTATGTCACACCAGTTCATTTTGGTTGTCACACACTCAGAAGAACAGAGGACTAACCTTACTTCAATGATTATTTTTAAAGTGACCTAAAAAACACTATCACTACGACAAATAAGAGCAATTATTGTGAAGATATTTATTTTTTATCAAGTTCAGAAAACTTTTCTGAGATCCACAAAACTATGTGCAATTTATTACATAACTCATATCAAACATTTTTCTAAGATATGGAGTTTCCCCCTCCCCTACAATTTTTATTTTCCAAAGAGCACGGTGTGGGGATTGCATTTCTGGAATGGATGTTCATGCATAATTTACTCACATAAACTTATTCTCATGTGGTGGAACCAACTACTTGCAACTCTTCATTTTCACCTCTTTTCTATTCTCATTTAGTTCCATAATTGTTCCAACCAAGCTGTGCCACTGCAGAGAGCAACTGAGGACAGTGATAGCGTGAACATTCTTACGATGCACAAAACTCTACCACGAAGATGCATGGTACTGAAAGCTACCTGAGAAATAAGCAAGTTCAGGACAGAGTTTCTGGAAAAAAATTGTAAATCCAGACATGGGTTATCTGCACATGAAACTACAGTAAGGTCACAAGTGAGAAACAAGAATTATTCTGTTCAGTCTCCTTAAATGATTAAAATACTTGCTATTTTCAGCTCTGAGTGGAGAATGACCTTGTCTGCTTAAACAAAAAAATGGGGAATGAGAGGAATCAACTGAATTGCACTAGACATACATTTACATGTATGTCATGCATACATTTTGCCAGGAAAAGACTGCTTGTTTTAGAGCAATTTAAGGCGATTGTTACCTTCCAGTAGCAAGGTCAGTTTTTATGTCTTCCTCCAACACAACGCTAGAAGAATTATTATTTTCTGCACACAAATAATAACTTCCAATATGTGCACTGCTTGTTTTACATTAAAAAAAAATAATAAAATGCAATATTCCATCGAGGAGCCAAAGAATTAACTATACACCTAAATGTATTTTGTGTGCAAATAGTTAGGAGATTTTTGTTGAGGAAAAAGAGCAAAGCAACTAAGTACAATTACACTAGACTTTTTAGAGAAGCTCTAGGTAATACAAAATACATTGTTCCCCATTTTACAGTACGATTATGGCTTAAGCTCAGATGGTAAGGGGAAGAAGAGTTAAGCAATTGGTATCTTATTCTCTGCAAAGGTTATACTACTTCAACCTAACTCAAGCTTGCACCATCTGAAACACTGATTTCTGAGTGAGCTGACGAGAAGTAGCAGCCTTAGAACACCTGTCTGATGTAAGCTTTATTTTAAACAGTATGCAGATAAAGATCTCTGTGACAATATTCTGATTTTGGGAAAGTAAAATTCATAAGGTTTTGAAGACTAGCCCAAAATATAATTTACTAAAACATTTCATTGAAAAAAATCTGCCATTTTCATGTCATCTTAAGCAACTTAAAATAATTTCCTTTCCAGAGCAGCCATTATTACCAAGTTTTTGCTATTTATGCTAAATTAACCTGTTTTTCCTAGCAGCTGTATTTCAATAGACTTGCAGCAACCTTTTGAAGCACGTAAGCTCAGCATTCTCTAAGCAGTTCTTTTCCCAAGAGCAGGGCTAATGAAGCCTGATCTCCTGTAGCTTTGCACTGAAATCCCTCTAGTGACATCGTGGCCAGGTTCCTGCCAGGCTCATCCATGACTTCCAGCAATATGTCCCCAGGACTCTCACCTCTAACACGCCATCAGGGGCCAGCAGCCCCAGCACTTCTCTGCATTGCTAGAACTACAACATCTCAGTGTTTTTCCTCCATGTTCCTCCTCTTCCTACCTTCCCCACACGTAGGTGACAAGGAACAGAGGCCCCACATGCCATGGTGAGTTCAACATACATGTGTTGATTGACTGGATCAGAGGCCAAAGAGCACACAAGCCTCCTGGGTTCACACAAGAGCCTTAGTCTCAGTGCCACTTCCTCTTCTCTCACTGTCAGTTTTAAACTCAATTTATACAAGTGCTGTTATTCTCAATCAATATTCACAGATAAAAGTGAAACAACATATATTATCAATAAAACAACAAAGACAAGTAGCAGAGAGACTTCCCATTTACCATCTACGCTTTGCCGCAGTGAGTTAGCACAGATTACTTTTAATGGGAGTACTTGAGCTGAAATATCCACTTTTTTTTTTTTCCAGAATCAAAATGTAGTAAAAAAAGCAAGCATTCAAAATTGTTGAATAAAAAAAAAACGTAAGCACATACATTCATGCATATAGATTTCTATATTCTAGGGTAGAAGACAATGAAAACACTTGTCAAGCTGAGGAGAGAAAAAGGTAGCCTGAACCAAAATGTTGCACAAACCCAAGACAAATACAGTCACTTAACTCATTTTAACCTAACTACAGGTGCAAAATCAGAACCTTCGTGCAAAGAACATCTTTAAACGTAGTTCTGGTCAAAAGCGACTGCACGCAAAAAACCATGCTGAGATTTATTATTTTAAACTGCAGAGTAAGATTTGCTGAAGTACTTAGTTCTTGTTCGTAGTGCAAAGCCAATCATTTCAGTTATACTCTTGTGTGCCAGAAGGAAGCTTCGTTTAGTCTATTTTCTGGATAGATGTGATTTTTGGCTAACGTCATTTTCTGGCTAATGAATGTGATCCCGCTCTGAGAAAAGCTCTTGCTCCGTGGCAGAGCTGCAAAATATTTTCTGAAAAGTCATCTGATCTTCAAATAAATAAAAAAAACCCCAAGCAGCAGTGACACCAGGACATCTTGAGCTACACATCTCCTTTGCCTTCTTGACTGTTGCTTAGAACTTAGGATGGTTTGTAGCCAGCATTTAGCCAGCTCCAATTTCCAGGCCCTGGAAATTGTGGTCACATCATCCTAAAAAAAACCCAAAACCTTTCTCATTTTGTGGTATGTTTCTCCCACCTGTTTCCCATGCGAATGCTTTAGGCCACTATGTTTAAAGAGGTATTATTCTATAAGTACAACAGAGTAAGTGAGCATTAAGCTGACACTGAAGTCAACCCAAAAACTTGTTTGAGGTGCTTAAGAGCAGCTACGTGCGTTTTGAAACTCCCTTTTAGCTCCAAAGGGGTTGTTTTTTGCTGCTGTATGAACTGAGCTACAAAGGTAGCATAATTTGCAGAAGAACATACATTAAGGAACGCATCTTGCCATATATCCTATGGTATTTCATCTATACGTTTTAGATACTCTTTAGATAAAGCACATGTGATTTTGAATCAGAATATTGTCGTTCTTTTAATAAGTGACAATTTCAGGCAAAAAATACTGGTTTAGCGCTGCTGAAATTCCATACGTACAGCTCCTGAGACACAACAGCCTTTTCATGGGACTTTCTGTCTCAAACTTTTCTTGCTATCCGGCAGGTGTTGAAATTATACACTCATTAAACCTTACACACGGAGTCGCTTTCAAACCCAAGATTTTTTCAACCAGCTTCAGAAAGTTCCACCATGAGACTGGTGGAGAGAGCTCTAGCATACGCTACCACAAATTAAGTCTCCTCCAGACCTGCTCTTTCCCCATGTCACAGCTTATAAGGCTCAAGGAAAAGAAAAACCAAACCCAAAGCAACAGCGAGCAGGGCTCTGTCTTCAATAGAAAATATTTCAGAAATAGTCTCTACTCCACACCTGCTCCCCGAGAAGAGCGCAGTGTCTTCCCAGCCGGCTCAAGGAGGCTGAGGATGACTTGTTGGCTGGCAGGAGGGACAACCCAGCAGCTGGGGCACAGCTGGGCTGACAGCCCTTCCCAGCCAAGCCAAACTCTGCCCGCCCGGCGCCAGGGCCACGGCCGAGGAGCCCGGGGCCAATGCCACCAAAGGATGCCGCTAGTCGCGGCTCTAACGCTGGCGGGGCAGCGATATGGACCCCTCGCCCGCCCCCCCACTCCCCTTCTCATCCCGTCCTGCCCTAAACGGGGCAGCAGGTGAAGGCGGGGAGGGAAGGGCAGAGCGGAGGGAAGGCACCGACTTCGCCCCCTGCTTCCCCCCCTCCGCCTCCCTCCCATGGGCAGCCGAGCGGCGGCGGGGGGACATGAGGGGACACCCCACACCGCCGCCTCCTCCTCCTCCCGGGGAGCCTCTGCCCTGGCTCACCTGCCGAGCTCCCTGCCGGGGCTGAGGCTGTAGCGCTCCTGGAAGGGCTCGGTGCGGATGGGGGTGCGGATCTCCGTCAGGAAGCCGCCTCGCCGCCGGCCCCGGCCAGGAGCGGGCTGAGGTGGTGGCGGCGGCGGCCGGTCACCGCGGGAGCGGCTGGGTGGCGGCTTCTCCTCGGGGCTCATGGCTTCTCCCTCAGCAAGTGGCGGGAGGGGAAGGGAGACGGACGCCTGCCTGCCTTCCTTTTCCTTCCCGCCTCGGTGCGCCCCTGCGCCGGGCTCCCCTCAGGGCTGCGGGGGTGAAGCCGCTGCTGGAGGAGGGCGGTTGGGCAGCACGCGCCGGGCCGAGGGGAGGGGCGGAGGCGGGGCGCGAGGGCCCCGCCCTTCAACGCCTCACCTTGGCGGAGGGGAGGGGGCGGGAGGGGAGAGAGGCGGCGCGCGGCGGCGAGAGGGACGGTGGTGCAGCGCCGTCCGCTGGCGGCGAGAAGCGGGTGGCGGCAGGCCCTCCCGCAAAGCGGCGAGATTTAAAGGCTAATAAAGCCGCGATGAGCACCCGAGCCACGGGTTGGTGGTGGCTGGCGGGGTCAGCGACGTTCGTTGGGGGCTTTTCTTCGCGCCTGCCCGCCGGTCAGGACTAGTCGGCCCGTGAGCGCTCAGGTATGTCCGCCTGAGGGAATGTGGACAAATCCTCAGGTGAAATGGGAAGAGCTGGTCCTGAAGGGCATAGCATTCCCCTGAGGGGATATGGACATGTCAGAAGGGCAAATCCTGAGGTAAAATGGGAAGAGCTGGACCTCTAGGGCATGTGGACATGTCAGAAGGGCAAATCCTGAGGTAAAATGGGAAGAGCTGGACCTCTAGGGCATGGCATTCCCCTGAGGACATGTGGACATGTCAGAAGGGCAAATCCTGAGGTAAAAATGGGAAGAGCTGGTCCTGAAGGGCATGGCCTTGTGGGGAAACAGGGCTCAGGCCCACAGTGGGGACACCGGGATGCACAGCTGAAAGAAGGCAAGGACAAAAGGGGCAGCTTTGAAGGGGACGAGCCCACCTGAGCCCAGCTGGCGAAGATTTGGCCTCTTGTGTCTGAGGCACAAGCTCTAATTAAGCCCTTCCCACAGCTGTGGCTCGTCTCCTATCCTCCACACCTGTGCCTGAGCTACACGTGTTTTTATGAAGAGTGTCAGAGCTGCCTCCCAGACACTCCTTTGTCCAGGCTGGTGGAATTTGTCTCACGGATTGAGAAATAGCTGTGCTCTCGCTTCACAAGCCTCCCCGGGCCCAAAATTGGAGCGGGACCTAACATCTCCTCACTATCTGGCTTAATTAATGAACGTGTTTAAGAGACCTGTCCTGCGTGGCAGTCCTTTGTTGAAGCACTGCTGCGGCGTTTGTCTCCATTAAAGGCACAGAATCTCCCTGCCATTGCCTGCCAATATCCAGAGCATGAGGGAGAAGAGACTAAGGAGAAAACACAACAGGCTGACAAGGATTCAGCTCAAACCCTGGCCATTGATCAGGGATGGGAGCACAATTGCTAACGAGGCATTTTTCTGGAATTCCCTCATTCACTCAACACAAATCCAAGTAACACATTTAACACAAATCCCATTTGCAGTAATAGTTTAAGGATAAGTTTCAGAACCAGTACACAGAGTAACAGGGGGCTCAAGACTTACAGTATCGATGTGCTTTCCACCCAAAACATTGTTTATGCTGTAGGAGGGCCAGGCTCTTACTGCTGAAAAATAAAATTTGGATTAAACAAGGGTTTAGAAATTGTTACATACTAAAGTACATCTCAGAGGCGTTTGCTACAGGAAAAAAGGTAGTTGTTTGAAAAATAGAAAAGTATGTTAATCCTAAATGAAACTTTCAGATACTTAATTCTTGTGGTATTTTTTACTTTACTTACTTTCACAATCACATATTACACAGAATCTTAGTGGTTGGAAGGGACCTTTGAGATCATCGAGCCCAACCACATTAAAAAACAAAACAAACCCAAACAAAGAAAAAACCCCTTAAAAGAACCCACACATCCTGGGGAAGGTTGGGGGTAAGCCTGTAAAAAAAATTATGGAAAGGAGTGCAATTACAGATTCAGGAATATGAACAGATCTTCCTCAAAATACTTTGAGATATTTAAGGTTCTCTGGACATATTTTAAAATAAATTATAATCTTTAGATTATTAAGTGCCTTTAAAAATCTAGCAGTTGGTTGTGTATAACACTAAACATGGGCTTACATTTTTTTCCACATTTTTTTTTTTATTCAGATGAATTTAAGATACGTCTTTATCTAACTTATGGAGACTTTTGAATGTATCTCTTCTGGAAAGACTTTTACTCATATAGTATGTGAGTTTATCCATTTTTCTCCCATAGGGTAGAAAATACCACTGAAGGAACATCTTAATATAACAGGAAGATGTTGCATTCTTAAAAAGAATTATCCACAGAATAGAAAAACAATACCAAAAAGAGAAATTGTGCTTTACTGTCTTGGAAACTGACTGAAATTAAGTCTTTTCCCACTTTACTATGCATTAGCCTTAGCACAGACTACGATTTGCTCTGGTTTATTTTGTGGTACCAGAATGTAATGGAGCTGATAATAGGCTGTTTTAATTTTTCCCTGTAGAAAGAACAAACATAAGCTTTATGACTCCCCTGTGTATTAAACCAGAACTGATCTTAGTTTTAAGCACTGCAGCATAAGGTGATACGTGCTATGCACACAGGGAGAAACGCGAGCGGGTATGAACAGTGCTTGATTTATTCAGAGATAAGCTAACAGACACATCTAGGCTGGTCACTCCCATACCATACCTACTGAAAAAATACATATGCTTTTTTCCTCTTGTTTGGATATTTGGCTTCAATCACCGAAACATAATTAGCTGTTGTATGCTCAATTGCACTCAGATGGCATAACAAACATTGCTTTCGGCTTGTGCAGGTAACAACTGTTGGATATTTCAGTATTTTTTTTCTTTTCTGCCAGCAGCACCTAAGGAATTCATTCTTAATGAGCTGTGTTTGGCTTTCAAGATAAGAAGCAGGAGGTGAAGTGGAAGACACTAGCACAGGTACTCTATTTAAAAGAATGTCCTTCTCAATTTATGTCTGCGTGCACTGGAGTGAAAGAATGACTTTGGTTTTGCCCTGGAAAAGTGGTCGAACTTGTTGCGTGGGGACATCACAAACTTTGCTCAGTTATATCAGCCTAAATCTAGCTTGATCTTTACAGGACATTCCTCTTCTCAGTTCGAATGTATTCACATAGCTTGTACATGATGGAAAAGTTACCCTAAATAATCATTATCATCATCATGGCCCATTTATAAGAGGAATATGAAATCTAACCACTAATCAGGACACATAACTGAAGATTGGTTTTCAGGTGCTAAATTCATCCTTTCAACTTTCATAACGATAGAATAACATGATCTTCTGTGGCTGGAATGTCTGCAGGCTGCTTCAGTTCCATATGAAGCTATCTTTTTTATTTGGAACTGATGAGCTACTGATTTCTTGATGGGATTGTTTTGTATATGAGGCAGCAGGAAAAGAAGAGCACACATTCCTCCCCTGAGGTGCTTCCCCCTTGTATTCCTCAAATGCTTCTTCCTCAAAAGCTCCACCACCACTGAAAACCAGTCCCAACCTACACTTTAGTACAAACTGACGTTTCTTAGTAGCTTCAACAAAAGAAATCTCCACTTTTCCAATTTTAGGAAGGAAGTCACAGCTCCACTAAGTGGCAGCACTAGGCATCATTAGTGCCATCTTCATTGCATTATTTTTACGTTTATGAGAGATTTAATATAAACTGCTGCTCGTGTAGCAAGAATAGGTGCGCCTCTTTTTTGCTCACAGTGTTTGGTTTCATCATTTCCAGGACAGATGAATAAACTTGTGCTCAGAGAATCTTTCCAAATATTTTCACAGCTTCATACTTTGCAGAAATTTCCATTTGAATGTGAGTTTTACATATATTACAATAACATTAATTTATGAGCCGGAAAACACATCAGATAAGCCCCCACACATTCTTTTGGGTGCTCCTTCAGATCAGTTTCACAGCTTCTCTGCGGTGCCAAGGTGGTCCCACAGACTGATTCACCTTCCACAAATCAGGCAGATTACATTTTAAGAAATCCAGGGTGTATTGCTACTTATTTTATGTCTGTGTCCAGAACATAAAGATAACCTGTTTCGGTTTATACATTGGGAGGACTGAAATATGTAGCTGAAGCACAATTATGACGTTCAAAAGCTGTGTTGTGTGCTTTACATACCCAAGTATTAGGGGTTAAGCTCTAGGATCCCAGTTCTATTAATCAATGCACTAGAGCTGTTACTTCATATACCAAAAGTAGGGAAGTTTATATTCCCTTGCCATCCTCTCACATCGTAAACAGAATCTTATATAGGAATCTGTATTACTAATTTCAGTCATTCTTAAAAAGTCACTGATCAGACTTAATATGAAGAAATGCCGAAGAGAAGTCAAATCACAGCTTGTAACAAAGTTCCTCAGCAGATTCCAGTGCTGCCCCAGCTGCATTCGTGAAAAGCTGCTAGCTAAATAGAGTGGCTCCATGCCACTGTCAGGCTGGTGAGGTACCTGCACTGCTTTGTCGATGGGCTGGAGCACACTGAGGGCTGAAAACAGAAATGTAGGAGCAGGTGTGAGTTATTTTTATATCCTGTTTTGATCCTGGAAAACCAGCATTCGGGAATCCCACCCAACAATAGTTCTTCCACTGTTGTCTGTAGTCCATTTTGAAACTGGCTGAACAGATTTGCAGCCTCACACCGGAGAGTATTTACAGCATTACTTTTTTTCTTACAACTGATTAATTTTCTAACTGGGAAATAAAAGAATCCAAACTAGTTTTTAATACTGAAAAATTTAAAAGGTGAAGGCATGGCCCTAAAGCATATTACTTTTCACAGAAGGAAAGGCAAGTGACTTTAGTATCACTGTTGTTTATCGTTGGCACAGAAAACTTTGCCATGCAGCTCCAGTATCTTCTTAGAGCATAAGAGCTAATTATAGGAAATCCTACATGCCAGAAATACAGGAAAAAACATAATTAGTTGCAGTCTTTGCGTTCTCCGATGAACTTCTGTTCTCTGAAGCCTCAAAGAGCTGTAATATAGCACTGTGGGGATAAGCTTCATTTACACAAGAGTTAAAACAATATAAATGTGCTTTACACCAAAGCCTATTATAAATAATAATCAGTGTTTGTGTTTGAGACAGAATAATGTATCTTTTTTTTTTTTTCCTGCAAAATTAATTCCAAGGGGGTAGGAACTAAACAAACAAAGCCACCCACTCTTCATTTTGATAGATCCATGAATGGCATTTTCAGGCAAAATTGATTTTGAAGGTTACTAGAATTAAATTTAAAAAAATAATAAAAAAGCGTGGCTTTGCAGCTCAAGGAAGATTTATGATTATAGGAGACACAGTGGATCCTTTATGCCTTTGTTCTCCAGAAATGACAGCTATTGTCCAGTCTGGCCTTTTATATAAAAATAAACGTCAGGCCTCAAGTGGATTTATTGTCCATTGTAGCAAAAAAACATTGACTTTGCTACCCCAAGGTGGGAAGGGATTATTATTGACTGTAATATCCAGTAGGATGATGAAGTTTTGTTAGCATGCCAAACAAGACATCTGAGGCACGTATGGAGGCTTCAGGCAGACTGCTGCTATATTTTAACAGAAATCCAGTAACATGTATCAAAGAATGGATTCTGGTAAAAACTGTAGTTCCAGCCACATAAATTGATCACCTCTCCAGAAACCGATACCTTTGATGTACCCCAATGATCCGCAGCTCATCTCTTGTTAGTAAATATTGATTTTTTCCTTCCTTTATACCTGAAAAATTCAGAGAACTGTAGTTTAGTATCCCAGATGCCCTCTCCCCCCGCTAACTCCTCACATACACGCACAGTCACGCAAACAAGCTTTGAATAAAGGCCACGCTCTGAGACCTGGATTTCTTGGGCAGGTGCATGGGTGGGTGCTACTCTGGCCACCAACGAGGTCCCTGCCACAGGAGAGCCAGCGTGGGCCTCAGGCTTGTGGACCTGTGCTCCTCCACACCTGATGAAATGCAGTGCCAACTGCAGAAGGTCTCTGAAGCCTTGTCTCGTGCAAGGTATGCTTAGCATTTCTGCTGGAGTGTCTTCCACAGGTTTATACTTTTCCTTCTAAAAACCGCTCCTCCTGTTTAAGCTTTCTCATCCTTCATATTGTACTGGGATCCCTCGCGAGGTGCCGTTTATGTAAGAAAACAGGTATGGTCAGCAAGGTGTCTGCTGACTGTGGAGCTGAGGCGTGTTAATCTATCCTGGAATGTGCTAATGAAACATGCCTGAGATATTACAGTAACGAGCAGTAGAGAAATGGGTGTGACATACTGAGGATGCCAGAGCATCTTGCTATTTATTTGCTGTCAACACTTAATGCAGACCCAGCATATGCTATTAAGAAATCATCTTTGCACTTGCATTTCATCCCTATAATGCAGTAATTACACCTAGAAGCGAGGTATGCGTAAGTAGGATATACACCTCTTTTGTCCCTCTGTTTGTTCAGACATTTTCTATAGCAAGGAATAAGCTCACACACTTTCAAGGCAGGGCTGGTCTTGAGGTAGTCTAGGAGAGCGTGGAGCTTTGGTTATGCACACTCATGTGAAGAACCTCAAGTTTCAGACACGTACCCCAAGTAATTGAACAAAAGCAGTGGAAAAGCCTGAATGCAACAGTCAGAAAGATCCTGGAAGAGCAATTCCTTAAATCGGTGGACTTACACTAACGCCAGTTTCAACCCACTCTGGTAAAAGACATCCTCTCCAAAATAAGTTATTTGTAACAGACAGTCCACACAATGCCATAACAAAGTGGTTTTATTGACATTCCTCTATAGTGATATGGTTGAATAGAAAGCACAGCCTGAGTATCATGTGACATTTTTCTGTCAATATAAGCAAAATCAGTCCAATAATGAGGACCTTTCCTGCCATTGACTTTATGTAGTCTCTAACAAAAACCATAACAGACATTTCTGTTAGATAAATCGGAAGCTGCAGGGAATTTGGCTAATGGTACAATATTTACTATACCTAGAATCTACTATCTACAGGCATCTGTTTTGCTACGAGAACAAAGGAACTACATGACTCACTAGAGAGAAAGTAACAATCCAATCTTTTGGACCTTGTGATAACTGGAAAACTTCTCCCGGATTTAGTATATTGCAGTCATTTTTTTTCTTTTAGTAATGAACACTGAGGTACAGCAAGAATAATTATAGTAAAAAAGCACCGCGTTTGTTGTAGAAAGATCTGTTGGTCTGCATTTGACTGAAAGTGTTTAATCTTGACTGGGAATCCCTATTAGTAATACTATGGAGACAGGGCAAATAATTATTTCAACAGAAATTAAACAAATCACCGGTCAAATTTGTCCTTCTGGAATTCCTTGAACTGTCACAGGATTAATAGCGAAGGATGAGTTTAACTTCTCCTCTCTGCCTGTATATTTTAGCTTATTTCTTATTTGACTTTTCATGTCCAAATCCAGTATCCTGCTGTTTTCCACTAGAGGTATGTCAGCTATTTGTTGCAGTGAAACTAGAACAACAAAACACAAGCCCAACAAACACCCCCCCATCCCCACAGGCTGTCTCTCAGACTAGACTACACACTCAGACCTCAGCTACCATTCACCGAAAAGTTCATGGGCACTTGAGCAAACTGGGCGAAATAAAGTCCTCAGTGTCAGACCTGTACAAACCCTCATGATTTCTCCATCAGATGTTAGGTGTAGTTTGGACCGCTCACTTCTTGCCCCGTGATAGCCATGGATCTCCCTGGAACATAAAAAGTCACGTTCTGAATAGGCACGGCCATTAACAGTAAGGTACAGTTGTTTGTACTGGGTCCAATCTTGCATAGCTTATGTGGTTGAACAGCCGGCGAGGCTGCTTCGAGGTGGAAGACCTACTGATGATTTAAAATATCTGTTTTCATTCTCCTATCTTCAGCTTAACACTAGTAGAGCAAAAGGATTTCCTCAACATTTCCCTCCACCATTCATACTGTCACAACGGTCACTTTGAGAAAGATATGAGCCCTCTAAAACCAAAAATACCAATTACCACTATTCATTGCTCCTATCGAATACTGCAATTCCCAAAAGCTGGGATTGCCTATTCCGTTTTGCACTTGGATTTTCAAATCTATTAATGTCGTATCTTAATCTGGCCACTATGTTTAAAGGGAACTGAGATAAAGGAGCCCAACACATTATTTCACTGTAAATCTGCCCTATGGAGTATCTTCTAGTCTTTCCTGTGGGAAAACAATGAGACCAGAAATCCTGGTAATTAACAGTCAGTGTTTTTCAAAATGAAAATGCAGACCTGGAGAGAGCAATAGGAGTGAGTAAGAGCATTTGAATCGAAAGGTGAACAAGGGTACATGCCTTGCATATGCATAACTACAACAACAAAGTCAATTAATTGCATAATGGGCAGGTTAAATAACAGGGCAAGGGAGATGGGTTCCTCCCCCCACTCCTGTTAGCACCATTCACTGCCTCACTGCCTCCAACATTACGGTGCCACTTAGATGCATGGCTTCCCCTTCACTCCAGACAGGGACCAGGTTCATGCAATGAATGCAGAAATGCAGTGTGAGGGGTTCATCTGGGTAGCCTAGGGATGCTGTCAGTGTTTGAAAACCTATTGGGGTAGGGCATTTGTGAAGAGAGAGGGAAAGGACTGGAATGATAGAATGGAAGAAAAGCAGAGTATGGTGTTTTCTTTCTCTTCATGAAAATAGTCAACTGTCTTCCTCTGTTCCTGGCTTTAGAGCAAAAAAAACCCACAACCCTGCAAGGAAATCTGCATGACCTTGTTACTTTGATGTCATCACCATCACCTAAGAAAGCAACTTTTTAAAAATACTAGGCTGTGTGCTTGAAAGACAGCTTGGAGTAAGGATTTTGGTGGGAAGCAGCTGGCTATGGTGTATGTTTCCCAGAGCAGGAACACACAAGGTGTTTGAGATGGCATCCTCCAAACAGAGAGAGGCAAAACACCTGATCTAGCTTAGAGGGTGGCGAGTGCCAGCACACCTCATGGAGAGGAATTTGAGGAGAAAGCCTTCCTTGTTTCAATTGGTAGGGTTTGATGCTGTCTCTGAAATACAAACATCTTTTATTATGCTACAAAAAATAGTTTCACTTCTTCTTAATAAAATATAGTTCTAAAATACTTAAAAAAATTTAACTATACAGTATTGTCAAGATTGGATTTTTTTTTTAAACTTTTTTACTATGTTAATGAGACAGCTCTTGATGCCCTATTTTCCTTGGCCAAAGATGGACAAACCAGTTGGATACTTCTCTTTCTTCTGTTGTCAGAAGGCACCCAACATTTGACATAGCTTAGGTAACTCCGTAAACATCACCAGGAATAAAAATGGGAACTATACAGGAATCACTGGATTTTGGGGCCCAGTGGTGAAGAGGCAGAAATTACATACATTGGAAGATTTCGTTGTTCGGTCTCTCCTGGTGTGACTTGCTCCGACGTCATTCATGTGCATGTGACAGACACTCTGAGAAAAAAAGTTAAGGTTTCCATCCCTGCTGTGGGGCTGGTCATGTTGAATAGATGCCTGAAATAATTGTGGAAATAATAAGGATCATTTTTGGTGTCTGGTACAATGAAGCAGCCTGTAGCTGCAGCCTTGTCTGCAACGGTAACATGAATACTCAATAAGAATAAGAATATGTACTATAAAATAGATCCTTGGTAAAAGCCATACAGTAAATTGCTATAAAAGTGGCTGCAATGTCACAGAAATGGAATGCATGGGCAATCTAAATATCCCAAATATTTTATATATCATTAGCAAAAGCTTAGAGTTCTGCTCAGAAACATGGTTTTGGGTCCATCACCATTCAAATACCTATTGACCTAAAAATTAAAGCAGAAAAACGATCTAAAACTCTCCAAATGCAGTTTTTTCAAGTGTGATGAGTTTCTGTATAGCCACCATAAAAATACCTGGGGAAGCAGGGTCCAATTCTTTCCTCTGGAGAGAAAACTTACGGGAATTCGATGTGTCAGACCAGGAACTGATCTCCTGACTTTACAGTTTTATGAAGCACAGCTAACACAAAACTACCAGTAACAAGCCCCCGAGGGGGGGTGGTATTTCATGTGAGCTGCTAGACACTGCCATGTTAACTTCTTACTTACCTTCACTCACCCTTCACAAGTCTCTCCCTTGGTATTTCATGCATCCTTTAACACACTGCGTGTCAGAAGTAAAGGTACTTCCTATTTCCTTTTCCCAGTTAAGACAAACACTTTCAATCTGAGATTAGTCTTAGAATACAAGGGCAGCAAAGATTAATACATAGGAAATAATGAGAGCAGTCGGGTTGATTGTAACAGCCTCAGCAAAATCCGTCCAAAGATGTTTTCCTTTCATTCTCTGGCTTCAGAGTTGGAATGCAAAGTACACCAAAGGAAAGAGGGTTCTGTCTGCAGCAACAAGAGCTAGATCTCTGGTTTAGTGGTACCCAATTTCACTGCAGGGCCTTTGGGCTTACTCCAAGAGGAAGTACAGCAAATACTTCTCAAAGAGAGTTACAATCCCCTTCATCCCTCACAAGCACCCTCATTCACTGCAGCTTCTCATTTCATAGACCCTAGACTAAAACCTTCTGTCTACAACCACTCTTGAGGTTACAGAGATTTGCACGGAACAAGAAAAGAAAAATGACAGAACTGAAAACCGCCCCCAGCAAGCATAGATTAGCCCAGCCTGACAGAAAATAAATGGCTTCTGACACAGGGGATGAGATTGTCTAGACTTCTCATTTGGAAAGGAGCATTTTAAACATCAGAAAACAAAGATCTGGTAAACAGAACCCAAGGGTATTCATAAGAGTAGAACATTCTTCTTATTTCCCCTTTTCCTTGTCGTGTACAATACTAAGGTAAGGGAACCTTGTCCTTTATGCTACATAAGACATCCTTCTTGAGTGTGCACAACCTTGTGCTTCTTGTGTGGTAAACATTACAATGGAGATGCCCCTCCCAATATCTCTGAAGTGCAAGTTCTCTTCAGTACTGGCAAGTAACAATCATAACAATCGCTGTTATGCTTTGCATTGCGTTACAGGTTGGTTTTTTTTTTTTTAGTTTTTGAAGGTCTTATCTGCACCACGTATCTGGGCCAGTTCCAGCTGATGCAACTGATGTGGATCATGAGTTCGTATATAAAAAAATTCAGTTTTGCTCATAGGTGTCTCTCAGGTGGACAATACATGAAGGGAAAACAAGAATGGATGAAGATATATTTGACCAGCTCCTAGTACTGGATTCAACAGTTAAGAAGATGGGCCGTGAATTGATTTAGAAGATGTGGGCATATAAAAGCTTGGAATGCTTGATGAGGGTTTTTTTTTTATTTTTTAATCAACGTAGGTGGAAGTAAACATTTATTAACATTTGGTCAAGTGTAGTGTAACTTGCATTTGTATTTTCATTGTTATTAATGGAGGTATGTAGAGATATACAGAAACCTTGAGACAGTTGTTTTTTCTATTGCATACAGACTAGCAGTCCATTGGAAACAGGATGAAAGCATGAAGGTTAGATCTTAGAGGGCGGCAGTTCTTCATGCACAGCTTTTGTCAATCTTGATTTTTGTTTGCTTTGTTTTGTTTTCAAAAATAAAACCACGGGAAACCAAGATCAAATGATGGTGGACAGGAAAGGTGACATCATCAGCCAGAAAAACACCAGAAGTGCCTGAACCCCCTCATTCAAGTCCAAAGGTGCTAGTTTCTTCAACAGCTGTGAGCAGCTTTTCATAGAGCATAGAATATGAGGGGTAAGGTGGAAGATCCAAACGGTTGAAACACGTGTGTGCCCTGCAAAAGGAAAATATGCTAGATGTTAAGCTTAGTAATTTGAGAAAATAAGAACTGAGAAAACAAGCTCCTCCTGAAACTCAAGACATTCAAGTTCACTCAAGAGAAAGAAAAAGAAATTCTAACAATTTAAGTAAAACTCTCAAATTTCACCCAAATCTGAGGTACTGAAATATATATATGTAATGCACATGGATATTTCAAATAGAAGACACGAGTATGAACATTCTCTGCTACCCCTGCATTAGATGTTCCAGGGATCTTGTGCAGAGACCTTCATGGAGAAGAATACTGGAGGTCACTGAGGAGACAGAAATGAGTCCAGGTCACGAGAGACAGAAAACTCCACTACAAAACTAATTTTGGTTGCTTTGAATTTTTCCCCCCAAAAAAGTGGAACTCATCTGTACATCCAACATGAGCAGCTACTAAGTTTTGCACCAGTGGACAAGTATAATGCGATGAACTACGCTGACAGACTGGGCTCAGCAGACGTCTATAGGGAGGCAGAGCTGACTGGTAAAAGACCATTCAGGGATCTGCTAACTCTAAGAAAGAAGGTTGCTGAAAATAGTCCTGTAAGTCAGCTGTTGCCCATCTGCTGCAAGTCTGGCCTTTAAACATTATTTATTTGTAGTAGCCAAGGCAAAAGCAAAATATTTTGTGCAGAGCAAGCTGCCAACTTGATGACCCTCTCCTTCCCCCAGTTCTATCATTGTATTTACCCCCAGTTGGCAGCACCTTCAAAAGCAGTGGTGGAAGGGGTTCCAGGCATGTCTCCACCTTGTTGCAGCTTTTCTGGGGGCGTCAATTACAGCCAGATGCAGAGGAGCTACAGAAACGTGGAGCAAAGAAACAGTCCCTGCCCCAAACAGTTCATCTATTTCAACCGGCTGAAAAAAAAATCTAGAGATCATTCAACAACTTGGGGGGCAGGGCAGATTTTAATTGAAATTGTTCTATTCTTCTCGGTCAGCTTGGAATTTTACATGAAGCTGGAAATATTTCTGTTTCTTCTTACTCCCTCTGATAAACGTGAATTGACAAAACCCTACAGAAGGAATTGTAGCCTCAATGGCTAACAATCTCTATGCTTCTGGCCCCTAGTGTTTTTAGAAAACAGCGGGAAGCTGTTTTACTTTTAGCTTTTCTATCTCATATTTTAATTCAATTTTATTTCTGCAAAGCTGAAGCAGAAGACAGAGCTACCTCGGAGAAAGTGTTTAAAACTGTGCTAGTCATATCTCTCAGGCCACCCACAAAGTGAGAAAAACATGATACTGATAGATGGGCTGGCCTGAGACTTGCAGATTCAGAGGGAGAGTTTTATCAAGCACCAATGGTGAATCATTAAAAAAAAGCAATCAGGCAACTGAAATAGCAGAGGCATGTAATCTTCACTGCATCACAGAATTTCAATTAGGAGAGCTTTAATCATCCTTTTCCCCTCTCTGACTGAAGATTTGTTAGCTGGTCACTCTCACGGAGAGTGTACAATAAACACAGAATCTCTGGAAACGAGCTGGGAACACATGTGAGTTGGTGAAAGAGGAACATTAATAAAACCATTATTTGATATGTTTCTTGAAATTAAACACGGCAGCTCATGTGTATTATCCATGAGTAGCCCTGCACTGTTTATTGTTATCTCAGCAATCTTTGGCAGCGTTGTTTCTACAATCCATTGCCAATACATCTCAACCCCTGGGAGTTAATTAACTGAAAGATTCCCTTAGTCCATTCAGAACCTGTTTATGATAGGCAAGACAGCACCCTTCAGAGCCAGCCAGTCTGGAGGAGCTCAGCTGCCCAGCTCCAGAACCGGGAGCAGAATAGTCATGGTGGCTCAGGTGTTCAGCAAATACAACTTTGCTGAACCTAATGTAATATATCCATATGGTACTTAACTGTATGAGACCACAGCATCTCACACACCCTATTGTATGGGGCAGACGTACCCACAGCCACTGATTCTGGTGTTTGCATTCTGGCAGACATTCATCTTGACTGATCATTATCCATCTCCTTTCATACTTGGTTATGAAAC
>BJBW01016015.1:24282-48269 GCA_004320125.1 Scolopax mira
CAGGGACAGGACAAGAAGGAACAGGCACAAACTTGAACATCAGAAGTTCCATCTCAACATGAGGAGGAACTTCTTTCCTGTGAGGGTGGCAGAGAGGTGGTGGAGTCTCTGTCTCTGGAGACATTAAAAACCCCTGGACACGTTTCTGTGCGACCTGCTCTGGGTGGCCCTGCTTTGGCAGGGGCTTAGATTAGATGATCTCCAGAGATCCATCCATATCCTTCCAACCCTGTATCATTCTGTGATTCTGTGTTCTCTAGTTCAACAACTTTATAGAAAAAAAATCTCTTAACTCCAAAAAAAAATCAAATAAAAAAAAATTCAGGAGTACTATGGATGTGAGGTCTACACTTCTACCTACTTAAGGTGCAAAACACACTATATCACTAAGGGCAAAACCCGAGTTCAAATTCTGCTCTGTGAAACTGATGTGGATCTACTGCTGCTCAGTGAAGCCCACTCAATCTTACAAGATAATTATGTGCAAAATTGCCTGGTATACATTCAGCAATGGGCCTAATGAGCTCTATGCTGCAAAGGTCAGACATAGTGTCTACTTGTGTAACTGAACAACATATTCTGCCTCACCTGAAACAAGAGAGGGTTGGGTTGGCTGCCACTCATTCTCATTTAGTGTTGTGGTTGCTGTGTGTAGCACCTTGCCTCTTGCAATTAAAAGATGAAACCTTTATTTTCCATACCGGACTAAATACAAATTGTTCAGCCTCTAGTCTGTTCTGTTCTATGCTGTGTGACACTGCAGCACACAGGGCAATTAAGAATATTCTCCAGAACATCCACTGTTGCCTAACTCTGTGCCTTGTCCTCCAAACATGTAAGTTCCTTGAACTACAGTAACCATAATCCAGGGGGACACTCGGTGCACATATTGGGGAGAAAACATTACATAAGCAGGGCAAGAAACAGTCATAGCAATGAGAAAAGTGTCTCTTCCCTTGATTAAGGCTCCTACCACAAAAGCCTGCCGACATTTGAGAGGGTGTTCAGGGAGTGAGAGGTCTGGAATAAAAATGAGACTGCTAGAGGTTTTATGGAAAGGATTCTGGCTTCAATTCTGGCTTCTCTAGAACAAAATGCAAGATAAAGTCATGTAAACCAACTCTGACCCTCACATGCCCTCATCCTCCAGTAAGTAAAGTAGTAAATGGACCACTTAAAATTTGATTCTTCCTGGCAGTCTGTCTTTACTGCTCAAAGAGTTTTGGTGGGTCTGAACGTTTAATTTTGCTCACTGTTTACAGTGCTGGGCTATTTCTGTTCTTTTATGAATTCTCTCTAAACATCATAAGCTTTTAAGATTTGTGCATTCTTCTTTTCTTTGTCACTTCCTTTAATCCCCGTAGTGATGAGAGTCCACAGGCAGTAAGTGTGCACAGAACCCCCTCCTATCTTATTTATAGCTTGAACCTATCAACTAAAATAAGAGTTGCATTTGAACATAACCATGTCTGTCAGGCAGAAACTGAGCATTTCTCCTTTTTGTCTTGTTTTCTCTAGATGAACCCGCAAACTACTCTTTGATCAACCTCAGGACCCACAGGTACCAACTTTTGTTCCTTTTGTCTGTAAGAAGAAAGGCTTAGGTGCTGTCTGGGAACCACTGCTCAGTACCTGCCTGTAGAGCTGTAGATGGTATTTGTTGTATGTAGAAGAGGGGAAAGAGAGGAGGGACAGGAGATAAGGAATGATAAAAGACAGCAAAGCACATGCACTCAGTCCACTGGGAAAGAAGGAAATGATGATAACAGCGTTCTTTGTAGTCATACTCAATCGGTTTTTTAATTGCTATATGGGATTCTGGGGTGATTAAATACTTGATCATCTAATAGAGAGGGACAGAATTCCCTTACAAAAGATCAGATATTGACTAGCGTGGTAATTCTTTATCATACATAAACTGCAGACGGTATGGTAGTAGTCACTAACATTACTTAGCTGAATTAAAGTCTCTTTTGATGAAAGGGTAGTTGCAGCACAGCACCGATGGGGAAAGTGACCTCATTGAGTCAAAAGTGATTATTTGAATCACTGGGATACATGCTGAGGTCCTTCCTTGACTGATACTCCCACTGAAATAACCTTGGAGCTGACAGGAGTTTTGGCCAGGTGAGGAGCACAACCAGGAGACGGGGCAGTGGCATTTGTAATCACTAAACAGTTTTCCAGGCTGAGGTTTTAGGAAGAGCTGTCTCTCCTATAGCTACAGTAGAAAACATTTCTAGTTCTTTGCACAGGTTTGGTTTGGTCCAGGAGATCTGCTCCCACGATATCAGATGAAGCTAGAAAGGCTGTTCATTAATGTTTGATGGGGAACAAAGAATAAGTTCTTGCCAAAAATGCTGCTAAAAGTGGTTCTGTGTTAAATATCTGCATGACCTAGGAAAGGGGAAGAGAGGCTTCCTACTTCAGAAGAGGCTATAGCTCCATCCTTCCCTACTTAAGCAACCAGTTACAAGAAGTAAAATACACAACTCCTTTACTTTGGGAGAAAGTTTTGCATATTAGATAGGGAGAATAAAACTCAATCTTGATGAACGGCTGGTTGAACCTGTTACCTTTCAGTGTTATTTCATTTAGTTACATTAGTTTGGGAGAAACCAGACTGCGGATTTACACTGACACATGTGTAAATCCATCAGTCTCTGTGGAATCTGCTTTAGGGTCGTCGTATAGAGATCTGGGATTAGAGCAGCATTGCGGAGCTATATAGTACTTTGATTTTATAACGTGTGTGGACTCAAATATAGATGGGAATAATGTGTCTGGTACACACGTACACTCCAGAAATAAACCACTGGTGTAATCTAACTCTTAGTTCTCTTACATGAACATGTTACACCACCATTACCCTCTTCCTGAAGGGGAACTGGCACTGATGAACAGGTGCACCAATTTAGAATGAAGTTACCAGATTCTCAGCCTTCCTGCAAAAGTCTTGCTTATCCTTAGTGCTTTCAAGGAGGAAATGTATTCTATCTTGGCATTATGTATTAGAGCTCACTCTTTGAAAAGTGTTGCATTTTAGAAATTTACACCATGCTGCTTTTCTGGGAATGCCACGTTGTTGTTGCAAGTGCAAAAGCACGGCTGGTTTAGGTATTTTCACACCTTTGCTTGCTGTAGGCGGATGGCAGTGGCACACTCCATTGCTTAAGTGTAAGGAAGTTGCCTAACTACTTCAGCTGTCTGGAGCAGGAGTGAGAAAATGAAGAGTCCTGGACTCTCCTGATTTGGGCCAGGGCCTGAGAACCAAGGCCGGTAACTAAGAGGTGCAATCCACACCTAAGCATATAAACAACTACATCTGATCATTGCTAAGACATAAGAAACCTGGTTGATTTTTTTTTTTCCTGGGACTTTGAAAACGTTGGAGCAAGGGTAACTCTCACTGTGAAACTGTAGGAATTGCTAGGGGGCCGAGGGAATTTGTTATGGTTTGTTTTAAACAGCTAAAGTTAGTTACACTCACATTATATCACAGGGGCCAAAGGCCTACAGGATATGACATATGGCCTTTTTTTAGCCTCTAAATCTAAGTAAATACGTAAGTAAATCTAAATAAACATGAGCAATCCATAATCAGGCATTTAAAAAAAGTTTCAAATAACATTTATTTAGTTGCCTTAACTAAGGATTTAGGGAGCCTCCAGGTTTAGCCTGTGCGTTTTATGTTATTTCTTAACACTGTGTATACTTGGCAGCACCCCATAATTTTATAAAAATGCAGGTAGTAATTCACGGCGCTCAAGCTGTGTTTATTCCCCGTGAGCAAGTGTTGTTTCTCTTTCCCCTGGCTAAAATGAAGGCAGATTCTAAGACTTCTAAAAGGCGCTAACAACTTTCACCTGGAAAAGAGGCCTCTTTCAGGGAGAGCAACAAGTTCGGTGATCAGACCTAGGAGTCGTTAACCCCAGTATCTCGGGGCTAAACGAATCTGGGTCAGAAGTAATGCCTAGGTTCACAAAGAAAGTTAAGCAGAGCAGAAAGAGGCCAATTACCTTTTCAGAACTCCGTGGGTCAGCCCAGGGCATTTTCCCTGCACGTGCCAAGGTCCACCCTCCTCTCTCATCCCTTTCCATCCCAGGAGAAGTACAGGGAGCTTTGCAGAAACTGCACGGGTCTGTGAGCACCATTTGCTGCCTGGCTGCAGGCAGGAGTGCCCTCGGTCAGCTCTGAAACCCTTACATAGAACCAGACTCTAAATATATATGTATATATATGCTGCAAAAGGAGGATCAGGCCTACGCCTACCGAGCTCTCCGCCTTTCTTTCCACATTGCTGGCTGCAGCTCAGAGGGCATGAATCATCTCACTGATTCAGGAAACACTTAGGTGTTTTCATCTGGTTTTAAATCTCAGTGCCTATATCTCGCTATAGTTCTCCATATAGCCTCTGTGGAGTCTTTAGGGTGGATGGACATGGCTCAGAATGTACCAGGTGCGGTTCATCTCAGCTATTTTCAAAGCCTGTGTTCAGGTGAGATGAATTGTGCCTTAAAACCACAATTACTTCCCTTTTCCTGATTTTTGAGGGAGTCAATGTAAGATCTCAGCTTGGAATATCTGCTGATACAGTGCCCTGGTCCAGCTCCTGCATCTCCCCGCTGTATAAGCATGGGCTTGAGCTGCCTTGTACCAAGAAAGTGACCCTATTGGGACTTGCCCTCTGCAGAGGAGGCAGTCTGCTCAACTCCATGTCTTATAGGATGCTTCTGGGTAAACAACACGGATGGCAAGTAATTAGAAAACTGGACCAGACCCAATGTTAACGGGTCTGAATGTATCTGCAAGGTCTGTGAGAAAAGATTTCTAATCTGTGCCGTGAAAGTAGCCTCCCTTGGACTGCAGCTGAAAGCAAATGATAAAAGCAGGAAGAAAGCATCCTTTTGAGGGCTGGAGCAGATCTCAAAGCTGAATGTCTCACTGGCTGTGCCATGGCTGTCTTGGGTGGCCTTAGGCAAGTCAGACCTCCCCTCTGTGCCCCAGCCCCTTTGTTCTGAAAAGGGAGATGACCTCTCCTTTGGGAAGCACTGGGAAGTCTGTTGACTCTGTGTGACATTATGGCTCATTTGCTCCTAGCTGGCTGACTGAACTAGATGTAACAAATTGGGTATTATCACCACATGGCCTGAAGTCCCTTCACTAAGCTTCCTCGTGATGAAAATGGGGAACCAGCAGAGCAAATGAAGGGATTACACTCAGCTCTCTGGCCAAAACTCGGAGATGGATTCTGGCTTTCATGGCTCTGTAAAGTCACAAATATTTCTACTAGTATTTTGAAAGTAAAGGGAACAGAATCAGCTGAGAGGCTCCTGCTGGACTGGATCTGTTCCAGAATCAAAGTAAGAGAACCAGGTTTGGAAAGATGAATCCATCTTTCAGGATTCAAAGTAGCTTAAATTGAGCCTGAAAATCGAAAAGGCAGCAAAAAAACCCACTTTTTTTTTTTTTTTTTCTTTTCTGAATATAATTACAGGACAAACTGATAATTCTCTCTTGGCTGTTTTAAGATGTCCATACTGTATTCATTATCTTTCACTGGCAGAGGGTGAAAAGCAGTACCGGGCTCACCTTTCTCACAGCAATTCTCTTTTTATATCCTCGTTGGGACGTACCTTGGGAGGGAGGTTATTTTCCCCCATTTCTCTATACAGAAGCGCCGGAGCCCGTTGCTCCCTCGGAGAGCTGCAAAGCCCTCGTATGGCACGCTTGATGTCCCAGTGACAAATTGCAACAACCGCAGCCTCTGCTCATTGTTAAATCTCTCCACTGCTGCCCAGAACCACCGTATCACTATGTGGCCATCGTGGTAACCTAAACCAAAAAACGAGACAGAGAAATTAAAATCACCTTCTCTAAGTGGGAAGCGTAACGCTGAAATATGTTCCCACTGGCATGGGGCAGTGGATGTCCTAGGGAAAAGATCCTGACCTAACAGCATATCTCGTTCTTGATGAGCAGTCCTGGCTGTGGATACCATCATATTATTAACTCATTTGAAACTCCCAAATTCAAATATATGTATTTGAGTTGTATTGGCCCCTCACAAATCCCTTGGCAAGAACTGGGGCTACCTGCATGAGGTATAAAAAACCAGTTGTGATATGCCACCCAATGTGAGTCCTAACGACTTCTTAATTTCTGGTCCCCAAATAAGTTCTGTTGTGGATGGCAGTAGCGTTGGACATATGGAAAGCACTTTGCTACCACAAGCCCTTCCCTGGCAAACTTCCCACCTAAGGGGCTCCGTGCCTTGGTTTGTGCTAGTGGAAGCCAGCATAAACCCAGGCTGAATCTCTTTCAATAGCTAAACAGAAAAAAAAAAAAAAAAGAGGAGGAGAATAACTTGTGGGACCAGCTGTGCTTGTGGTAAGCTGTGTAAGGTAACACAAAGGCAGCAGCCAAGACTTAAACCTTGTATTTTAGGGGAGAATACGGAAACCTCGGGGATTTTCCTTTTGTAGTGTAAAACTGGTGGATTTCACATTTATCCATCATCCAAGACAGCCTGGATAAATCATGCTCAGCGTTTAAAGCAAAACCAGGCCAAGCATTAGAGGAGAAGGGGGAAAAAAAAATCCATCTTGACATAGTTCAGGCTGAGGGGATGGTTAAGCAATATCTGTATTTTGTTGAAGTGTAATTGGGAACCGTGAAATCTGGCTCTTGAATTCAGCCAAGAGGGCTTGTGATACTACTTTCAGTGAGGCCGGGAGTTCATTCACAGTCATCTGAGTAAGTAACTTTTAGATCTAAGGCTGCAAATCCTTTTCAGTCCCACTAAGTCGGTAGGAAACGAGTGGGTAAAATCTGGATAAGTAGCAGCAGAATCAATTTCAGTATTATTACATCTGTCGATACAGGCCTGACATCTTATTTTGGTTCACAAGTTATTCTTCACAAAAACTTCCTGAACAAAATGCGGCATTTCCCTTCAAGAAAGAGAGAAGGAAAAGATGGCCCAAGTCTTTCGTGTTTTAGGCTGAAAACAGTAAAAATATTAGTAAGCATCCTCAGGCAGCTTACCTCCACGATATTCTGTGTTGTTACGCCAGTCATTAAGGTCTATTTCTGCAGTGCCAGCTATAACCAGCTCCAGTTCTCTGGCATCGAAAACAGAGACAAGCCTGGAGTCTACAACCTGGAACAAAAAACCACTGGTAATCACGGTTTCGGACTGGAAGTAAAGCAGATGCCATGCCTCATAAACCTATGGCTCAGCTCTTTATTCTGAAGAAGTCTCTAACAGCTAACTTCCACTCCTCTGCTGATACATCTCTGCTCTTCTTCGGGGATACAGCTGATGGTTTGAGCTGCAAGCGATGATGACACGTGAGATTTGACCAGAATGAAACAATGTGAGTGGCAGCACATCATCTGTGCAGAACAGTGCTCATTGAATGATTCTTCACTCCTCACTCTGACAAGTGATTTCAATAGTCAGAGACTGGATTTGTAATATGGACAATTTATTTTGTATTTGTTTTGCATTGGAAATTGATAATTTCCAGTGCCCGACTGCTCAGAGCCCTCAGTTATCAGTACTGTTCTGCGTGTCCATCACCTGCTCTTCCATTTGCAGGGTGGCCATTCTTTCCATTCATCTCCCTCCGCGACACAGCCCTCAGCTTCTACTTGTATTACAGCTGCGAGGGCAAGATACTTTCCAGTACCTGAAGGGGCTACAGGAGAGGTGGGGAGGGACTCTTTGTCGGGGAGTGGAGCTATAGGATGAGGGGTAATGGTTTTAAATGGAGCAGCACCCATGAATACCAGTAAGATAATAGCTGACTGTACCCTAGGACCAACTTTACTGGGACTCATCCCTACAGACACAGTGTGTCACACCAGCTCTTCACTGAGGCGTACAGTTCTTTGCAATCTTCTTTTGCATCACAGCAGGGTAAAACAAAATTTGCAAATGCCTATTTCTCTAACTATGTGAATGGAAAGCGGTATCTTTCTTACCTTTTTTCTTTCTTAAAGATCATTATGCTTTATCATATTCGGAATACATATTTCTTTCCTTTCTCCCTTCATCCTAAACACGCCATATCCATCGCCCCTGTCTTTAGAGATCCAGGCACTCCAGTTCGTTGCTATCTGTGTGTCTGTTTAGCTATTTCATGGGGTATCAATGAAGCATAATTTAATCAACTCATTAATCAACTCGTTTAGTCAACTCACCCAGACAAGGAATGGAAGACTGCGGGGTCAGTGTTTTGGTACTTACTTCGTAGAAGCCACGGACCAGGGCCTCTGTTTGCTGAACCACCCCTCGTTCCACTCGCCACTTCACCATTCTCTCGATGTACTCTTTTTTGTTCTTTTCTGTCACTGCTGTATTTGCCCCTCCAGATTTCAACTCTCTCTCTGTCACCTACGGAACAAAGATAAACAGCGGTATGGCAGCATATGGATCACATTTTGTTTAAAATTTAAGTTGTGCTTTGAATATGCAAGTGAAAAAGATAACAGCTGTATTTCTAGTTCTGGACTGATGGCCTCTTGTCCATTTGCGGCAGAAACGAAAGGAGAATGAGCCTTATCCCTGGCTGAAGCTGGACTGACCTTTAGGTTGCTCCAAAGCAGCAATGATTGATTCAGAGAGCACCACCTGCAAGCCATGTACAATGTGCCCCTCTGGCCAGTCTCTTCATCGTTCTCCTCTCGTTTCCCCCTCTAGGAGCTGCAGAGCTTGCTACTTGCTGTAGATGATCCAAGCAACAGGATGGGGAGGCAATCACAGTATTGGAACAGACACGCTGTTTTGCCAACTAGAAGGGATATCTATTTGTCTCTTAGGCAACAAGTGTTACCCTTCCCCAAGTGCTAATTAAAGTGTTTACTCAGAAATGCCAATAGCCAAAAAATAGTCACAAAATGAATACTCCCAATACACAGTCTCAACAAGACCTGTACAGAACCCTGCACGGGGGACAAATACACTCTGGGGATTCAGAGTTTTGTATCGGCCATCCAAGCCTGATCAGTGTCTGTATGGTAAATAACTTTATTTTTTTAACCAAGAGCTACAGCTTTTCATCGCAGTTTAATGGTTAATTTAGTTGTCTTGGGTTACTAAGGCTTAAGATTGAGAAAGGATTTAAAGAATCAATCTAGATTCTACCCAGCAAGCACATACCCCTCACGTCTGACAGAAAATAATATTTATCTTGCAATTATTTTCACGTTCAGTCTAGTGGATTTAAAAGGAAGAATGTTTTGCTCTCCTCTTCGGTTTTCTGCTGCTGTAACGATGTCTAGCACAGATAGTAAATGCACAGCATGAATACATAGTCATAATTTGTTTTATATACATATTATTTATATTATTACCTATTTATTAGCCCAAAAAACAACACACAGCATATAGAGTATTTAGGTCACTTTGCTTGTGAATTATGGAAACCCATGATGAATCATCTAATCTGTAGCTTTGTGGAGAAACGGCAAGAACAAGTAGGGTTGGATGTAATGAGTTAGGAATTCTTAGCTGGTTCAGGTTAAATTCCCAAACGTACATCACTGCAGGGGGTAAGGCTCTGGCCCAGCTGCTATGCTGTATTCTCCAAAACTGTGAGGCATTAAGAAACATCTGTCCAAGCAACTAAATATTGTCTAGCTTTAAGCATGACAGTAAGTCCAGATGTTCTAAATCTCCTGCAAGATTTCCCATAAACACCTGTACATGCTAATGATTATTTCTTCAACTTCTCATTATCCCTGTAATTTAAAAAACAATTAGTTACCTAGAATTCAGGCAATCAATAACAATTTGTCCCTAATTTTAATTTCTTGTCCATAGAGGCATTAACCACAGCTGTGAGCTATAATTCAGAACCAGGTTTCACAGTAACAAGGAGACATTTCAACCCATTCCTGGAGACAGGCCCTATGGATATATAGAGCCTGGAGACAGGCCTGTAAGAATACTTTCTAGTGAGTAAAAGCACGAGAAAGAAACAGACATGAAAGAAGAAAGATGTAGTGACTGGTCTATCATAAGGTCATTGTAGAAACGGGACAAAAGGGCTGTAACCCATCTACTGGAGAGCCTCTTAAAGAGCCACTATTTCTTGTTTCCTTTACCCAACCCTGGAAATCCAGCTCCCCAAATGTTAGCAGGGCTCCCACAGTGATCTCTGCTTGCACACGTATCCAGCAAAGCAATGTTCAGATGGCATTTAAGTGGTCAGATACTCTTGGCATGCAAGAATTTCCAACTGGGATCCATCTGTGAGCATAAAATGGGATTGTGATTTCTTCGTTATTTTGCTGTCAGCACTTAGCAAATTGCAAAAGGGGGAAAATCTCACTTTCGCCCAGGACTCTTGGATTCTGACAGTTGTAATTCACAGCGAGAACCTCCCCCCCCTCCACTAGATCTAGCAAGGGTAGTGTCCAGTTCATAGGAAATAAAGTACTAGACAATGTGTGAACTGGCATAAAACTCTGGCTTTTAGTGTTCTTTTGCTTTCATATCACAGAATCTACAGCAGATTGAAATTTTCTTCTGTTCTCTTTGGAGCTCTCTCTTACCTTCCACAACAGACTCCGACGTAGTGTCAAGCTCTTTTCTCTGAGGAGAGCATACCAGGTAATTAGCGTGCCAAATGTTACCTTCAGATGCATCAGGGCAATTCAGGCTGAGATTCTTTTTGATCTTTATAGTCCTCCAATGTAAATAAATACAAACTTGTCTCATCTGTTTTTGTGAATACGTCTGTATGTTTCTCTCTGTGTATTAACCTTACACATAAGGCATATCTTCCAGGGAAACCACTCTACTGTCAACTGCAGATCATGCAAGCTCTCATCTCAAAGACCATGAAATATCCCTGCATTTAAGTCTGTGGAAAAATAGTGGTTCCTTTCCTGCAGAGGCTTCTTACTTCAGTTCTTCTGCCCCATCCACCCTTGACTCTGCTCATCCATCATGACCTTGTACTCTAAGCAGACTAAATTCAGCTTGGAAAATATCCGCTGAAGTCCTCCTTGCTTTCTGTTACTTTCAGGCTTACAGTGAAGCAGCCCTTTTACTCTCAGGACCAGAATCCTTCCCCTCAGAAACTATCTCTCTATCTCTCCCCTAGCTCTGTGGAAACTCCTCTTGTCAACTTTATTTTCCAGGGCTTTCTATTTTCTAGGGCTAACTGTCTGCATATTCCACCCGATCTCTCTGCTCCCATCGAGAGACACCGTGTGACTGCTCCTTACACAAGTGAACTTCCATCTCTTGAGCTTCTGCAGTCCTTGGTGAGCTCGGTTCTTCAGTCTCTCTAGTATACAGTGTCTCCATGGAGGTCCTTAATCTTGGTCTGAATATTGCTTTGGGTCCCTCCTAGGCTTTCCAGAGACAGTTATCATCTAGCAGGGGTTACAACAGCAAAGAGCACCAGAGCTTCAGTGCAAGCCAAAGAATCCCACAGGAAACACTTGTTCTGGTTGCCAGTGTGCAGTTAGGCCAGGGCTGTGGCCTGGGTAAGGTTGTAGTTCCCCAGATCAGCTAGGCTGGAGAGAACTGTCTGACTGAGGCAGAGCTGAGTGATAGAAAGCATAATAAATGGATAAATTACCTACCAAGTAGTTAAGTAGGTGCAAGGTAAGAGACATGGAATCTAACAGGGAGATACCAGGCAGAATAATGGGGAAAGGTCTTACAGCACCTGCCAACTTTTTTTCCTTCCCTCTTAAACCTCCTTTCAGTCTCATCAGCTTCGGGTTACATCGCTCGCATTCACCGAATGCCACATCTGTGTGAGCTACACCCCGGAGAGAAGAGCTGCCCTCTGCTTCAGAGCATTCCTCCTGCTCATCAGCGTGGGGCTCAATGAGCCTCTAGGGGGGCTGGTGTTTTATATTATACACCCTGAGAATAAACATCTGCATTGAAACAGGTGGCTTGAAAGAAACAGGAGGTAGGAGAAGAAAATGTTATTGAAAGGCTAAAGGATCTGTTCTGACAGAAAGACGTTCATCACGCTCAACTTTTGTCAGCTTCAAATTTGCTTTTCACGTGTTTCGCATAGCTGTGCTCACCTGTCCAAACACCTCCTCGTTCACTGTGAAGGTGAGATCCAGGATATCTGTGATGTTATTATCCTTCATCCACTGCAAGCTCTGATGGAACTCTTCATCCAGGTACTCTAAATCGCTTAAATCACAAGGCCTGATTGCAAGGAAAAAAAAAAAAAGTAGCTGAATATATGCCCCCATGACTATTGGCAGGCTGGCTTACTACTAAGAAGGCAAACAAATTTCTGCTGAAGGATCCACCATGAAAGCTGGGGTTCGTTTGGTTTCCTTAACCAAACCAAGCTGGTTGCTGTCGGAAGGAGCACCCCCGGGGCTTGATTTTCTGTGAATCTTCAGGATGCCCTGCACTCGAGAAGCACGTGCTCACCTTCAGTCCAGATGGGCCCTGCCGTGTTGTGCCTGGCTGCTCCCATGGAGCCATCATCCTCAAGGTGAGCACGCAAGACTGACATAAGGCAGACCAGGCAGCCTAAATTTCTGCTAATAAGGAGTCGGCCTTGCTTGCTGAAAGGGCAGGTGGATGTTATGAGCAGCTGCTTTCAAATCCCCTAAAGGGGCCATAAGGACACAGGAAGGACTCCAGGCTTCTGTTGCATCCAGACTAGCTCAGATGCAACACAGATATGAGCACTGGGACCACAGCAACACTCATTGGTAAAAAAATAAAATTAAATGTAGTTAAAGAACTTGAAGGACCGTTAAGACAAATAGCTTTGCTGATTTGGAATCATCCTAGATGATAAACTATTTTAGCTAAACTTTATTCTGCTCTTTGTCATTTAATTGCAGTCTTGACTTTCTGCTTATGGCTTCTCTTATGGCTACAAATTTTATGTACCTTGTCTTATTGCAGTCTATTAATTAAAGAGGGACAGACTGTCAATTAAAGTTAACCTTCTAAACCTGACACTGAAAGGAATATATTACTGGTAGTTTCTGCTTACCAGTCTTAAAGACAGAAGACAAATAATATGAAACAGTCACTGTTTATATCTACCTTAGCATTCCTAATTAATCCGAGCTGTGTTTAAAATGAAAACCTACTCTATCAGTGAGGCATGAGAAATGACATATTTTTCTTAATATGATCCCCCTCCTCTTTTTTTGTTGCTGTTTTCTTTTGTTCCATTGAAGATGCTTTGCAGTCTTCTACATATCATTTTAATTGCTTTGATAACTTCTCATCACTAGTAAACTCTGGAATTACGGGTCAGTGCTTTTCTAAATGTCAACGCTTATTATGCATTTTTATCAACACAGTATTTATGAGGGGCCAATTCTGGGAGAAAGTAAAGAAAAATGCAAACGCATTTGTTTTCTGTCAGAGACCAACCAACCAACAGTGAGAAGGACTCGAAGGTGAGAGTGCTTGTAGCATTTCCACACGTCTGTGTCTCTAGAACTCAGTGCAGGATCCCTGTTCCTGCAGGTTTATACTTACAGCCTTAGCAGTGCTTTGTAGAACGGTCTGGTGAAGAAAGCATCGAGAAGGTACTGATGAATGAGAGCAAGGCCAAGAATACGACCACTGAACCTGAACCTGGGACAGAAAATGCAGAGGAAATGAATTATAACTCAAGCCATTCAACATACAAACTTACACAGAGAGCAACTGTTCTTCGTTTCTCACTTAGATTCTTACATTTATTCATTTCTTTCTTTTTTCCCAAGCAGATACCTAACACCATCCCTCGCAGCTCTGATCAATAATGGATCTCTTCTGGATCCATCTTCTGCAGTATCAATATGTTCAGCTGGCACACTATGTCCTCTCCTGAGCCAAACCAATACACACTCCAAAGACCCACCTTCTATGATCTTTAGTTGAATGTTCTGATACAGACTGACTCCATCACACACAATATTTAGCCGGTGAAATACTGTAACACTCTACCTCACCTCAGCAGAGAACATCCTATCAAAAGAGCTTCAAAGGATGAATCAGTATATCCAGTTTCTAACTGGTTACAACACTTCCCAAGCTAGGGATTTAAAGCACTCTAAAAGGGTAGCAAGTTGACTTTGCAGGCAGGAAAATAAAGTTCAAATAAGTTAATGGTTGCAACCAAGGACAGGTTTTAAAATCAGTACCTAAAGCTGTCCCCAGGCTGCTTTCTTAATGCTGATGCTCAGCTGTTTTCACTATTTACACATTCGTGCATTTGCTTCTGTTTTCCAAAAACAACCTCCCCTAGTCCAGCTCAAAAGAGTATCCTGTCCAGTACAACCTATGGCCTGTGAGGATAAGCTGTTAAATGTTTCTTTCTATGATGTCTTCTATGACTTATATTATTCCATTAAATCTGGTTTTACATCAGTAATCTCAGACAGAAAAACACAGAACAGGTGTGAGTCCAGGTGTGTTTGTTGTAAAAACACCTCCATCACCCATTCAAAACTTACTTATTTGTAAAGAAGAAAAAGAAAAAAATCTCAGATCCTAAATATGAGTGCTCCAAACCAGAGCTGCCTGACATCATAGTAAAGTTTGATTCTACAAAAGATGAGAAACAGATCAAAAAACCAAGCAACCTCTCCTTCTGCTGCCAGAACCAGAACCTACATATGAATGAAACGTGAGTCTCACTGTAATAAAAGCAGCACAGAATACCCGTTCAGTCAACTTTATCCTCATGGGACAGAGCAACAAGTGCTTAATATGTCCAAAGGGGCACAAAATAGCCTGCTGTGGGCCCAATTAGCATTTACATCAGCACGGGAGCTGCCTCCGGGTCCCCTGCATCCACGAAAGGTGCTTATGATCTGCAGCTGACTGGTAACAGGAGGGTGATTATATTCCCCCCTTACAGCTGTTTCCACAGCAGCAACAAAAGGCAGCTGTTGGCTCCAGTTAGGACCTGCTTCGCTTCGCTTGTGCTCCAGTGCAACATTTCCAACGAAAAGCACCAAAAAAAAGGGGGAGCTGACACAATGGAAGTACAGTGGAAGCCAGACAGCTCAAATCCCACAAATACCCAGCCTGTGATCCATCAGTTTTACAGCACCTTCAGGAGCTACAATTAACTCCGTTTGGCCTAAATAACGCAACATGTTGGCTTTTTTTGGGGGTTTTGTTCTTCATCACCCTCCCTTTCCCTCATCCATCCCTGTACGTTTTGAAAGCGACCGCTGAATGAACACGCTACGAGCAAAGGGTGTTCCTCACCATGACACCCGCCCCGTGGGTGCTCGACTGTGCAGGCAGGAGACATTTGGAGTAAAGTAAAGCTGAAAATAAATTGCCATGAAAAGTCTCAGGGATTTGGGGGCGCTCCTTCTGCTAAGAAATGGGTTGAATGTGTGCACAGCGTGGGTTTTCTCCTTGCTGCTTGGATCCTTTCTGTATCACAGGGTCACAGAATGATCTCTTCTGCACACAGCTTTGGTTTCTCTGCAGAGACTCACTATATCTGGCTCTCTGATCTCAAGGGTGGTGTAAGAGAAGATCCTCTGGCCCCCTGTCCATTCTGGGACCATCGGTGACACCCCTGTGGTCCAGAAGTACAGTGAGAAACATGGGCTGTAGTAAGTCAACAGATACCTATTACTGCTCCCCACAGCTACCTGAAAATAGAGTTGAGGATTGGTCTCTTTTCCCAAATAACAAGTGATAAGACAAGAGGAAGTGGCCTGAAGCTGCACCAGGGGAGGTGTAGACTGGATATCAGGAAAAATTTCTACACCGAGAGGGTTATCAAGCATTGGAACAGGCTGCCCAGGGAAGTGGTTGAGTCGCCATCCTTGGAGGTATTTAAAAGACGTGTAAAAGTGGTGCTGAGGGACACAGGTTAGTGATGGCTTTATCAGAGCTAGGTTGATGGTTGGATCATGATCTGAAAGGTCCCTTCCAACTGGGACAATTCTCTGATTCTATGAAAAGGGAGGCACTTGGTACCCTCCTCCTCGTACAACTCAACAGTCTATCTGCGTGTGTGTCCTTGCAGACCATCAAGCTGCCACCACGATCAGCCATGCATAACAGCCCCACTTAAAATATATCAAAACTTACCAAAAAAGTAACAAGAAAAAAATCACCGTCCTTACAAAAGCCAGGTAAAACAAAAACTAGACATTTGCATTTATTTCTTCCTGAAGGATTTAGAGCTCGGGTGAGATTCGGAGACAGCCTCTTCAGAAAAAAACAAGTTTTCTTGACAGAATAAGTAGCACAAAGGTAAATCCTGGCTGGAGGGCACATACCTTCTTTAAACCCGAGTTACGTTTATCTTTCCAAGCAAGTGTAAAATGCTTGATCAATTTTTTTCTAGCAGGAAAGATGGCTTGGGAGAGGTGGGGAATGCGAGGTCTTGCTCTTGCCCTTCCTTTCAACACCCTTCCCTTTGGGAGGCAACGATTGAGCCTGAGTAACGTGCTCCAGCAGAAAGGGGAAACGTGGGAGGGAGTTAATGAACGGGAAACGATGGAATGAGAGACAGAATTAACGAGCAGGAGAGCTGCTCTGGTTTGCCTGCCTATTGACACTGTTCCTCCACTCCAAAAAAGGACATTGTGTGCACCTGCTTTCTGGCTTTTAACAACACTACTATGTGACCCCTTTGCAGAAGTTTCCACACTACCCACCTAACTCCCTTCTGGAGGCTGCAGGTGCCCCCGAAACAGCCTTGTTTTCACAACAGCCTGTTGCAAAATAACAGGCTTGTTCTCCTCAGTGGGACTCCCAGCAGGTCTGTGTGCACAGAGAGACAAATCCATGCGCTGTAGCAGCAACTAAGCAATAAATTTGCCTCCAATTGCAGGTGAGTCACAGGAAACTTAATTTACTCTGCTCCTTATCATACAGCAGCAGAGTAAGGCAAGACCCATAATGACCCTTTGTTACAGAGCTCTCTCTTACCTGGTTGAACTAAAGCAGCTCTGCTTTCTACGACAGCCCTTCCTTGGATTCAAATGGAGAAGGATGCACCTCAACAACACTGTAATCTACGTGTGCAGGGGAGGAATGGTGTTCATCATTCTGCAGGGGATGCTTTGGTACCCACACCTCGTGGGCTCCATCAGCTATCGTAGGAGAAACTTTCAATCCTGACTCAAGGAAGCACCTGATGGGATTAAAACGACTGAAAATCTTGCAAACCTTCTCTCGCTCGAACACGTCAGCTGGGTTTAAACGTATACAGGCTGTACTGGGGGAGAGGATTTCTGCCCTTGGCAGCTCTTCTAAGGGAGAACAGTCTTTGGCAGGTGGATGAAGCCTGGAGAACCTGAAGAGATTGGACCTAATCTCAACCATTATTAGATATCAGGGAACCTAAAAAAGGGCCCAGTCACGGAAAAGGCTTCACTCTGAATATGCATCTTATTAGACAAGAGAGAGTTCAGACATAAACCCCAAATCTGTAGGAAACCAGGCATCATGGGTTCCAGAGGTTGTGGTACAGCTTGTTTTCACAGAATCATAGAATAGTTAGGGTTGGAAGGGATCTTTAAAGGCCATCTACTCCAACCCCCTTGCAATGAGCAGGGACATCTTCAACTAGATCAGGTTGCTCAGAGCCCCATCCAATAGGACCTTGAATGTTCCAGGGATGGGGCATCTACAACCTCTCTGAGCAACCTGTGCCAGGCTTTCACCACTCTTATTGTACAAAGTTTCTTCCTTACATCTAGTCTAAATCTACCCTCTTTTAGCTTAAAACCATTACTTATTGTTCTACTGCAACAGGCTCTGCTAAAAAGTTTGTCCCCATCTTTCTTATAAGCCCCCTTTAACTACTGAAAGGCCTCGATAAGGTCTCCTTGGAGCCTTCTCTTCTCCAGGCTGAACAACCCCAACCGTCAACTGTCTGAAGATGGGAGAGGTGCTCTGGTTGACTTTCTGGGCTGCCAGTCCACATTCCTGACTGATGCCCAGCTTCTCAGCCACCAGTACACTCAAGTCCTTCTCATCAAGGCTGCACTCAACCCCTTCATCCCCCAGCCTGTATTGATACCCCCAACCCAGATGCAGGACTCTGCCCTTGGCCTCATTGAACCTCATGAGGCACATCCACCAGAGGTGCATATCTCTGTGCTAGAGAGTATCCTTGTGTTGGCCTAGTGCAGGACACGATCAACGTGTCCCGTAATAAGCTGTATCTCCAGAGCAATAACCCAGCAGTAGGATCAGATCATCTTTAGAAGACCTTGGCAGCGGATCAAACCCACACCTCTATCAGCCTTCATTAACAAATGCCTTCCTTCAGTTTGGTGTGCATATTTAACCCCTAACTCAGAGAAATGACAGAAGGTTTGAAGGGACTAATGTGATGACGGGAAGCCATCTATAGTTTGGGAAGGTTGGCCAGGCAGGCTGGGACAGCTAACACTGGTCTTTTTATCCAGCTTCCATCTGCAACCTTTGCAGACCGCCTCTCTGCCACCGTGTCATTTTGGTGGTGTGACAAATTTCCTCTGTGTATCTGTAGGCTCTGAGGTGGACGCTGTGGCATTCCTGCACGATGCCTCTTCCCTTCAGGAATCTGATGAGCTCATGTGTCATTAATATGAAAGGAATGGCTCTTAAAAAGGCCAGGAGACAAAAGTCCACAGAGTCTCAGGCACATTAAAGAGAGAAGGTAAAAAAAAATTTCCTCATTTAGTCCTGGGGGACAATTCCAATAGAAGGAGTAATAAGATTATTGTCTATTATATGAAGAATTCTCAGAGAGACAAAGATACAATGTTAGGTCACCTATACACAGCATCTTAGAACCATAGAATGGTTAGAGTTGGAAGGGACCTTAAAGATCATGAAGTTCCAACCCCCCTGCCCTGGGCAGGGACACCTCCCACCAGAGCAGGTTGCTCCAAGCCCCATCCAGCCTGGCCTTGAACCCCTCCAGTGTCTCACCACCCTCACAGGAAAGAATTTCTTTCTGGTGTCTCATCTAAATCTCCCCTCTTTCAATTGAAAACCATTATACACTTCTGAACAAATGATAACGATCCATCTGACCAACTTTAGTTGTTTTCTTTTTAATCTCCTTTAAGTTAATACTGAAATACATCTTATCTCATACATGGTCAAAATTCATTCCAGGTTTTTCAGACAGTTACTGAGATTTTAAGGGGAAACTTCATACTCCTCACTACGAAACCACAGAATATTCTGTTGGGTAGGCTTCAGTTTCATTCCATTTTCCAAAATAAAACAGAAAGGAAACATTTAGGGGTGCTGACACGGAGCAACTCTCTGCACATTTCCTGGCAACTGATGGATGTTAAATGGTTATAGACTACAGGGATTTCCCCCTGCAGGTGTTGTTGGGACTTCATGGAGGACACGTTCTACTCATAGCCAAGGCACTTCATTCAGGCATCGAAAGACGAAAGAGCATATTCCATGAGTCCCTCCTCGATGATATTCTGTCTCCTCATTATTCCTGTAGAATTTAGGAGATTTAATTATATTCTAAAGGAAATTTGTAACACTTCTTTAAGAAAGCACTGGCCTTTTTTAAGTAGCCCCGATTGTAAAGCGTATGGGAAGTGGGAGATTCCAGCAGGCCTGCTTGCAGATTGACATCAAGTACACAGAGGGTGTTCAGAGAGGTGTGAAATATATGCACATCGCCCAAGAACTACATTAAACAAGAAAAAAAAAGAAAAAAAAAAGGTAAGAAAACCGATTTTTTCAGAGTGAAAAGCAACATGGTACAAAAAAAATTCCTTTAGGCTTCAAATCCTGAACCAGTAATTCTCTTCAGGTGAAGATCTACAGGAGTAGGTTATTTTCTGGATCTATCTGTAAATCTAACCCAACATTTCTGTTTCTCAGTCCTATAGAGTAACCATGTGAAAAAGAGCTCCTGCTTACACATGATGGAAATGTGAACTATCCACGTCCTTCTAAATCTCTGGAGCTCACGTACTCTGAATTAGCAACTCGACCTCAAACCAGTTCTGAAGCTTCATTTACCAGTAACTGAGAAACAATACAATAATGCAAATCTTACTGTTTTTTTTATTTAACCTCATCACGTCCTTTGTGTCCTTCCCCTGTCTCTAACCCACCTGTGTTGCATTTTCATTCAAAATGTCTTCTCCTCTTCCTTATATTGTGGCTACACCCATCACAAAAGAACTGTCAGGAAAGGTTAAACGACTATTGTGGCACAGAGCAAAAAGCACGATTTTAGGAGGAAAGCTTCCCGAAAATGCAGTGGGAAAGCTTCCCGAAAATGCAGTGGGAAATCAGGAGGGGCAAAGCTCCCTCTCAGAGAGAGCCTGGATGTTCCCCCTTTTCTCCTCCACCACGTGCAAGGTGGGGACACTGCAGAGATTTTTCATGAGAAGCCTCCCAGCTCTGGGCAAATTTAATGTTGCAAAAGACTAAATGGCCTTAAGCAAGAGGAAAGAAAAAAAAAAAAGATGACTTTTGTAAAAAACCAGCAAAACAGAACACCTGCCTTTCCCTCAAAGCAAACTGTAACGATGGAAGCAGTGCTGGGCAAAATGAGCTTCAGAGAAGGGAAAAGGAGGAAAAAAATAAAAAAAAGGAGAAACATCTCTTCTTTCAACCTGTTTTATATCACCATTCAGATCCTCAAAAGAACTTGAAAAAAAAAATCCTCTAGTAAGATACAGGAAGTCAAGAATAAGGCAAATATAAAGCAGAAACTTTTTTTAAAAAAAAGTCTGCTGTAAGAAGCTGAGTTTGGGAGAGTGGTTTTTTTCTCCTTCACTTTGGTTTGCCTTTAATCTTACAATTCCTCCTGACCCTTAATTAATAATTAACCAGCTGTTGAGGCAGGCTCTACGTGATACAGTTATACATCAAACTTAATGGGAAAATCAAAGTTTACTCAAGTACAGAAGGCACCAAGAGAGATCACGGCGAAGCAGCAAGAAGGCATTTCAGTAACTTACTCTTTTCACATTGCTGAAAGGTCTCATAAAATGATTTCAGCTGCATATTTATTTTAATATGACTCTTGTCCAGAAGATTTACAATAGTGCTTGAAAATTTCTCATGCAAACATAATTTATTTAAAGTAAGATATTGCTAGTAATTAAAATTTATAGTGTACTGTAACATTAAACACTTTGGTGTTCTATGGGGCCTTTCATCTGAGAATTTCAAAGCTGTTCAGAGCATTAGTCTACATCAAATGGATTTCAAGTTGATTACATAGTAGGAACTCTCTTTAGATGGCAACTGAAGCAAAGAGGTCACCATCTAAATTTCCAAAACAACTGGATGTTGCTGGGTGCCCGCTCTGGGTTGCTATATCTGATCTGATTTTTAAGAGGATGATTTTTTCCGCGTTTAGCATAAACAGGTCCCTTCACCACGGTTGCAAAAGTGGTCTTCTAAATTCAGTCCTCCTCCAAACACACATCTACACAACTGGCCCATTTTGAGCCTAAGACCAAACTCAGTGTTTTTGGCTCCCTTAATAAAACAGGTATTGGGCCGTTGTAGGCTGCCTGCCAGAACAGTTGAAACATTAAAGAGATAAATGAGTCATTTGGGCCACATATTCCCTAGAGCTACTTTCAGTCGGTGGAGAAGAGTAATTGCTGTTTGCAGACCTCCCGCTTAGATGCTGTGACTACATTTCCCCACTGTTTCTATAAAGAGCCACAGAATGTGCCTAAATCCATCCTACGAGCTGGTCAGCATCTGAATGCAACCCATTAGGTCATGAGGCAATTTGTCACTTTCTTTAAAAAGCCTTTAATTGAAATAAGTCATTCTCCACCTAGCAGGATTAATGGAGCTTTGTTTCCTAGAGATCTGTCTCTGATGGCCCTATGTTTCCACGCTGCAGGAGCTCCAGTTCCTCCTACACATCTCTGCTAGCACTTCCCACGCTCTGGAATATCTCCAGTTCCTCCCTTCTGCCTCCCCTCATGTTCTCAACCTACCCAGGAAGGTGATGTAGCTGCTTCACAGCCTGCACCTGTGATGAACTTGCTGGTTCTCACTGGGCAGTGGAGAGGCCAAACACAACAGAGCTCACCAGCCTGCCCTCTGTCCATTCTCCAGCCACAAGTTTGGCAAAGCTTTTAGGAAATGAGTATCTTTGAGACGTTTACCTTCCTGTCAAATGGGTCTCAAAGTGATTAGGGACCTGCCTGATGGGCAGGCAGGGCAATTCCACAAGGCACGGCTCCTAAGGAAACCGGGTTAAGAGAATCAAGCAAGCTCCCTCAGGAGAAAAGACAGCCGAGGTTGCAACATTCTTTGTTCTTCTTGGGTTTAGTAAAACACAAAATGGGAAAAACACCCCCCTGCATTCTTTGGCAGGCCCGAGATGGCGATGGCTGTGTGGCTTCTCGTTTACACGCAATAAATCAAAGAGAGGGTCAGAGTTTTGGCCGGGGGCGTACCCACCCCTGGGCAAAGGCAGCCTGCTCTGCTCTGCCCGTGTGCCAGAGCACCCCTCAAATACAGGGCAGTGTTCTGCCTGCCTGCGTTCAGCAGCACGGGCTGGGACAGGAAGGGCAGAAAGAAAGCTTTACTCCGGGAAGGGAACGGAGAACTCCTGCCCCAACGCAGTTCCAAATGAGCCTTAAGCTGATGGGAGTCCATCAGGACACCGCAGGCAGGACTAAATCTACAGCTTTACCACCAGGTCTTCAAGTGGTCTTTGTGGTCTTCAAAGAGGCTTCTGCACAAAAGCATTTCACTCACAAGCCTTCAACTTGCTAATAAGGTCCTGCTAAACCAAAGAATTAAATTTCATTTAAAGAAACACAAACGAACGAAACGCAACAGGACTTTTCTGAGATGGACACAGAATGCCGAGTATGATTAGCAAGCTGTAAATACCTCCAAGGTAACTGTGACACTGGGGTACCGCTCTCTGGCTGCATAAATGTCACAGCAAGGTCCACAAATGCCTAATTGTTAAAAAAAACAAGCTGTCATTAATTCGCTATGAAAACACAGAAAAAAACGTGTTTCAAGTTAGCATCCCTCAGATCTCCGAATGAACGTCTGCGAATGATTTTATCTGTCTAGGCCATCTGGGCTTCTCTTCACAGTTCTGGCTGTGCTTCTACTTTTACAAAATACAACAAACTAAAAATTCCAAATAGGATTGGTGGGGCGAGCCAGATGAAAGACCAGGCGAGTGACTCAGGGAGAAAAAGGCTGGTGTAGATGACCGTGCTGTGAGTACGGTGCTGCCTCTCGAGGAAAGGGTGACTTTTATTTTACTGGATTAGTCCTGAGGACAGGACTGCTGTGAAGAAAACTTCTGACCCGCTCAGAAGATGTGTAGAAGACAGACTGCATTCCCACCCGCCAGCAGTTCGTGAACACAGTGTTTTGGGAACTAAAAAGAAACTTTTAGTTGGCGCTATCAAATAAAGTACTCACAGCAGGGAGGGAAAGAAAACCCTGAGAATTGGTAGATTCTAAGAAGTAGAACATCTTATGTGATGTTAGGACGACAGCCACGCCATAAACATCTGGAATCAGCAGCCACATGACCAGCGAAAAAGCACAGAGTTGATACTCCCCAGGTTTGGTGACACAGGAATCACCACAGAAACAAGCACCCAGTTCACCATTTTGCTTAGCACGAGCCAAGTAGGGAAATACTATGGAAAATTATAGACCAAATAAAGACGTGAGGAAAACCCCAGCCTATCTCAGCATGGTTAGACAAACCAGTCTGTTACAATAAAGAGAGAATCAGCTGCACTGAAGAGATGCCAGCAATTTTCTAGACCTCCTGAAGATGCCCCATGGAGACGACTGGGAGCGTAACCAGGATTTTTCTTCTCTCAGGGTTGATTTATCCATCCAACCTTTCATTTATTTATTTTATTTACTTATTTATGGTAGCAATGAGAACTATGATATTCAATCAGACCTTAGGTATTCAAATCAGAGACAGAAACTTTTCTCACCCCAGTGACTTGGGAGAAGAGACCGACCCCCCCTGGCTACAGCCTCCTTTCAGGGAGTTGGA
>BJBW01016016.1:0-12041 GCA_004320125.1 Scolopax mira
CCAGGGAGATGGTTGAGGCCCCTTCCCTGGAGACATTCAGGGCTCAATGAGGCCCTGAGCAACCTGGTCTAGTTGTGGGTGTCCCTGCTGACTGTGGGGGTGTTGGACTAGATGGCTTTTGATCAGGTTTCTTCTAGCCTGGACCATTCTATGATTCTATACTTGGGTTTGACCCTGTGACCTAAAGGATACTGAGTGGGAACCACAGACCAGTGGAAGGCAAGTTTGGTGTCGCGTTTTTCAGAGAGGAGGGTTGTTGGTTTCTTTGATTATTTTTGCAGTTATATTCCTTTTCTTTATCAGGGGTCTCTGTGAAAAGGGATTGCACACTCACATGCATTGCTTGGGAAGGGGCTGCATTCCCAGAATTAATTTACAGTTACTGTAGCAAATGTAACATCTGCCATGCATGGATCCATTAAAACAGTTCCTTTAAAACCAGTGCTGCCGGATGAATGCATTTTATGATTACAAAGCGGATGAGCAAACTATTTTACGTGGCCACTAATTGTCAGTGGTTTCCTTATGTTTCCCAGACATTCTCAAAGATAGTGGGAAATGGTTTATTCACATATGGACGTCTGTGAGTTTTTCACTCACAATTCTTCTCACTGTGGGAAGAATAATCATGATCTCAAAAAACTTCATGAACAGGAACTTTGCAAAGACTTCTCAAAGAAACTTTATGAACTATTTCTAGGTTTAGTATTTTCTTCAGTGATTTCACAATATTTCAATTTTTTAACCATTTCAATGGTTATATTTTTTGAATCATTAAACAAGCAGTATGCATAGCTTATCACTATAGGTAACATTTTGAAATAAAAGTTTGTTTCAAACACAAGGATTGTATTTTCTGTTTTAAAATATCTAAATGAAACATTTAGACAGCTTACAAAAACACAAAAACACATAATCACAAAAACACAACAGAATTTGTTCTGCTACACATACATTTCCCATGCTTTGTTTTAGTTTTGATGAATAGGCATTTTCAGATAAAGAATGCTTAGCTTCAGAATTCCCAGTTATCCTTAAACTAAATTTATCATATCATTGCACCACTGCCATGAGAACAGTTCAAGGTGCACAGCTGTCAGCATCCTTAGGTCCCAAGGTGCCATATAAGGGCAATTCATTTTCTCTTATTCTCCATCTTGCAAATCTTTTTATAATCACATTGCCATTTCTGCAGCAGAAGAGATCTCCTGGGACTTCCAGGAACTATGCAGATAGCTTTAAGGTAAAGGCAGAAAAAAAAAGAAAACAAGCACTGAATCATATTTGCTTGTATCTGCAAATAACTTGTTTTAAAGAACATTATCCCTTTGCATCACAGATTCAGAGGCTGTGAATCCATGCAAAGAGGCCAACCAAGGTCATTGACACTCTCTTCTACTACACCTCCAACATCCCCATGAAGTGGGTGAGCTGTTGTACAGTTATATCACTAAATAAATACCCAAACCCTGCCTTGTGAAATCTATGCCAAAATACTATCCCTGCAAAAAACCCTTTCCAGACTGCAATAGTTCCCATGCTCTTTCATGATCTCTCCTCTTCGCATCCTTCCCTCTCCCTTTCTCCTAAAACTATAGCATCCCCAGGTGCTGAGCAAGAGGGGTAGCATGGCTGCTGCAGGGAGGCAAGCCAGAGCCATCACCCAGGAAGTCAGGAAAGGCCTGATGGGCTGAAGTTTGAATGGTGAACCAAAGTCTCTCACTATGGTCTGCTCTGGCCTTGCAGAGTGTGGTAACAGAGTGTTTCACCACACCACAGACACGAGACTGCTGTGTCAATCTGGTTTCTGTAATTCATCCTTTGCAGGTTCTGTGAAATGTGGCTGAGACCATGGCGTTCACCAACAACAAAGTCATAAGACCCTGATGAGATTTGATTTGAGACTCTGTGAGAACAAGGAGAGCTGAGCTGACATGCTGGTGCCAGCTGGAGCTGCCCAGAGGAGGTGTGCCTGGACTACCCTAAGCATCAATAGCTTCATGACTGTTGCTGCAGCCCATTAAAGAAGGTACAAATATCTGAGATCTCAGCACTAAGAAAGTTGGGACAAAGTCTTCCATCAAAGTAGAGATTTTAACAGTATTAATGCTGCATTGAAAGGGCTTAACACCTGAGAGGAAACCCAAACTATTCCATTTTTATTGATGAAAAGGGAAATGTGCTTTTACCATGTCTGGCATGTGGTTTTCTTTCCCCTTCAGCTTCATTTGTGTTCTTCAGACTCAGTCAGTTGTGGTCCATTTGTTACGAGCTGATTTCCCTCATACTCGGTGGCAAGGTCTGCATCATCTTGGTGGTAACAGAGTGATGGAGAGGAGTGGCTGGTGGATCTTCAGCTCACTGCTTCAGTCCATGTTGTCTGACCAGCTCATCTCATGGCCTCCTGCAAATGTTGAGCAGGTTATGAGGGGTAGAAACAGTGGTGTTCCCTGTTATCACATGCTGTGTGTGCTCCACTCTTATGCACTCAGGTAGCTGCACTTCCCACATCAGTAGCCTTCTTCTCCTACCTGCAAAACCATGTTCTTCTACCTCTTATTCAGCTAAGTCATTGCTGCACCAAAGCCTGGAGTCAGGAAAAGGTCAGTTTATTTCTATGAATGTTTACATTAAATACAACCTGCCCAAACACAGCCTCTTCTTAGTGAGGCTAACAAAACAAAACATATTCAGGGCTTGTGGGCCAAGTCATTTTGAAGGTATGACAAGCCAAAATAATTAGGAAAAACGTTCCAAAAGTGAAAGGTGGAATGTTTTGACACATCATGCATTCAGCTTTGATCGATTGGGCATCCAAGGGGGAAAAGCTCTGCCATAGCATAAGGCGAGGCAGACAAAACTTCAGAAGGGGCTTATTTGGGGCGATTGTTTGAGGCACAGAGATGAAACTGCAGATTCTGCCTAGAAGCCACGTTCAAGTCCAACTATGGAGCAGCTACTGCTGTTTCATAAAACTGTAGGTTTTGGCATCAAAAGCTATCAGAGGAGGGGGACTAAATGGATCTCCACATAGAGTAACTAAGAAAACATGTGTTTTTATTTTCAAAGAACAGCTGAGATTGGGTCAGCTGGTTGTGATAAAGGAGGCTTCAGTGTTTCTGAACTGATATATAGGGAAGGATTATGGGGTGCTTCAAAAGTCTATGGAAAAGCAATTCCAAAATAACTTAGCAATTCTAAGTTCCTTTGGTATTTGTTGTAATAATATTTGTTACTGGAAATTTATTTTGTACAAAACATAAATGTTATCTATCATGCTTCCTTTGGTATTCAGCATTGTAAAATTAATGTGCTGGGGTTTTTTTTGCACTGTAAACTGCAATGCTTTTGAGCAGTGAGAACACCGTGAAACAGAAGGATTAAGAGCTCACTGGGGGCACATCAAGTTTTGTCCCGTCACAGTTATATCTCCAGGCTATCATGACTATATTAATATATTATAGAATGGGAGGGCTGTCAGAGTGAGCTCAGAAGAAACCAAGCCCACTCTTACCAGACTGTTCAGACGCTAATTTACAGCCCAAACCAAGGGAGTGTGTAGTTCTCTGTGATAACGTGTAGGTTATGTTCTAGTGCGATAGTCACTCTGAGAGGGAAAAAATTGCTTTATTGTCCTGGGGTAAATCTGTTTTATTACCCCATAGTAACCTTTTTAAAGTGTATTCTGCATTCTCTCTTTCCTGCTTTCTTCCTAAATTCCCTCTCTCTTCTGCTTCTTTTCCTTCCATTATTGTCCTCTTTTGCACACTACATTACTGAACAATTACACCCTTTTCAGAGGAGTAACCTAGAAATCAGGCATGTGTACTGAGATGTGAAATGAACACACTGCAGGGGCCTCCACTTAAAAATTTCAGGAATTTTTGCTCTGGTGCAGCTTTCCAAAAACACTGCCTACTTGTGCTTTCTAGTCCTTAGGGGAAACCTCCTTGTCACTGGCACTACATAAGACCATGCAGCTTGATTTCATGCCACATCTTCCAAGAATCACTTTTTTTTTTTTTTTTTCCCCAGCAAAGAGGGCAACCTTTTTCAGAGGCAACCTTCTTCTTTGCCTCTGACTATGCTTTGCACCAACTCAGAGGAGGAATCTAACCCTGCTCCAAGAAGTAAACCAGCAGACTGAAAATGTTTCATTGTGATACAGAATCTTTCTTTCCTCTTTCTTAGGAATCTAGCTTTTGTTCTTTTAAACCCCCCAATCCATAAAGAGGGCAGCTCTCGGGCATTTCTTCTGGACTCATCTTTAGACACGGTCAAAGATCTCGCCAGCCCTTTGCTTCACAGGACCCCTGTCTTGCAGTGTACGTGCCCTCCAGAGCCTGCAGGTTTCAGTGGGTTTCCACCAAGATGTAAAGGGTGCATTCACTAGAAAGACCAGCCTCTGAAAAAGGTCCATCAAAATCCCAAAGTAAACAAAAAAAGAACAAACAGCCACACATATCTGTATTATTTTCAGAGACAGAGGCTTTGCCCATTTTATTCTAATTGGTCTTACAATGCAAGATAGTTTAAGTGTATGTCATATCACAGTAGCAAAAATCCTTTTACTTTAGTCTTTGATGCTGGGCCTCACCATGGAGTTTATAAGAGCTGGCAGCCAGTGCCACCTATTTTGTTGTAAGTGATTTGTGTTGAATTTCTACTGAGATATAAATGCCTCATTTGCTTCCTATTCATTGCAATTATTTTTTCTCTGCTAGTACAGGATCATCAGGAAGGTGGTATCAAAGACAAAAGACAATCTTAAAGCAAGTCAAGAGGGAAAAAAAATACGCTGTAGTGATTAAATGTTTTGGATAGTGGGATTCTGACTGACCTTGAAAAAACACCATAAAGTTCAAAATTATGGGTGATGGATCCTTCACAAAGCATCCTCCACCCCCATGATCAGGTCAGTAAAAGTCTGAGTAGCCTAATGCTCTCTATGCATCATATCCAATGGATGGGAATCAAAAATCTGAGAGTATCAGAGAAAATGTAAAGTGAAGATCAATTTTTAAACCCCATGCAAACACAATTGAAAACCTCAGAAAATGTAATTATATACCATCTTTATAAAGTGCCCTAATGTGACATTAGAAATGAGGCACTGTTCACCCAGAGGCATTAATTTGCAAACTGCAGAAAAGAAAAGAAAAAAAAAAAAGAAAAAAAATTAGAAGTAATAATCTTTGTTGCTTTATCAGTGAAACCAGTGAAACTCACTATTCGTAGTAGCTAAATATTTGGGGTTTACATGAGCTACAGGAAATGAAACAAGTCACCTGAAAAGATTAACTATCCATTTTCTAGGGTTGATGAGTTGACAGCTCCACAGTGTTTCCCAGATCAGGTTAGAGGCAGCACAATAGTACCTTATTGAGGAGGAAGTACCACCAGCTAATGAGAGAAAATTGAAAAGTTGCTATAGTGTGTCACAAAAGAGGATTCTGTTAGACATTCCTCTTAATACAAACAAACGCACCTGCAACCTGCCCGGGAATTTAAGCAGAATTCCCCCTCCTCCTCCATTTTCTTAACAGCAACTATAATGGGCTGAAAAGGTGCTTTCACAGGAATCAGAAAATTAGGATTTTCTGTAATTTAATAACAGTTCAATTTTTAAAGGAAAAAAATGTGAGTTAAGGTCTGAGACAAGTAAAATGCGACTTAAGGCATCTCCTTAAAATCCTTAAGGTATCCTAAAAAGGTATTTTTTTTAGAAATAAAAACAAACTTGAGAACAAAGGCATTGAAATTTCACTAGTATCCAGGCATGTAAATTGATATACTGCTGTTTGTTTTGAGCCACCCTTTAAGTTATGGTTTAGTGCAAAGTGGGAATCAGCTTACAACGCCAAGACTTTATTGGGTAGAAACATAAAATAAAGGTTCCCAGAAATATCATTCTGAATTCCTAGAAAAGTGACAGCCATTTTGCAATGAGTTTTTGAAAAGCCTAAGGTTGTGAAATTATATTTAAAGACTTATTTCTGTCTCTAAGCATTTATTTGACAGCAGATAAGGAAAACCAGTGGTTTCTAAGATCATGGTTGTACTTGTAATTTGTGTCTTTGTGTTTTCCTTGCTTAGGATGCTGACTCTGTAGCTGATGGTCAGCAGGCAGCCCCAGAGGTCAGAGGTTGATTTAATGCACAAACATAAGCTTTCACATAAGTGAAATCAGTTGTAGCCTTTCCTTTGGTCTTTCTTCTTTGTTTGTAAATAGAGAAGCAGCAAGAACCAACAAAATTATGCTTGTTCTTTTAACTGTTCATAGCTCTAAACCTGGAAGATATAAAAAAATCCCAATTTCTTCAACTCAAGAGAAGAAATAAGGAGGAAAGCTGGACCCTCCCTCTTTTAGAAATCTAGAAGATTTCTACCAGCATCTTATTCTCAATCCTATATGGTTTTTCTGAGTTTGGAGGAAATTTACCTAAGCCTAACTAATTCATGATGCTACTAACTTTCCAAATGTTTCTCATTTTGCAAATATTTTCTCATTTTGGGTCCCGACCTGGCTGTGAACAGCAGGTGAGACATGCAGAGTTTATGCAGCAAGGAGAAACTGGACTGTGAATGAAAGGGGGTTAAAACAGAGACGACAGCAGCACTTGTGTGCAGAAAATCTTCCTGCCGGCAACCTCAATGCTAAAATTTGGCTATACAAATACAAATGAAAGGCAATAATAAAAGAGCACAGTGATGTACCACTGATAGTCTCAGGACTTGTCAGGCTGATCCCCTGGTCAGCATTTGCTGTTCATTGTTTAGGAAATGTGCCATGTAAATAACTTTGAACCAAACTGGATATTCAGATTCAAATGTGTGAGTGAAGGGTCTTCCCAATCTCTTTCCAGTCACAGTGAAAACCCCCTGCTGCAAATTGCAAGTGTGGGACCTCTTCTCACCACCCAGGAATGACTGGCCCTGATGTGTGAGAAATCAATGTTTTTTGGGAAGGAAAGTATGAACACAGCATATTCAGACATGGGGATCCAGATAAACCCAAAACTCTGAACTGATTCCTCTCTTGGCTATCATCTCCTCTGTCATCCATCTCCCATAGCAGGTGGGAAATCCAGTGAATGTTGGTGTGACATCCTCAGTGCACAGTGACAGTGCAATGATAGCTGACCATTTTAATGATTTATCTCTGAATGTGTTTCTGAGACATGTGAGACATGTCACAGCAAATTACTTTGGTGTGAAGGAGGCTTCAAAACACTGTTCCTTAAATGTCATGGCACTGGTCCAATTTTACTTCATTAAGTCACTGCAGCCTAAACCAGAAATTAAGTAGTTCTTCTGAGGACTATAATTACTCCACAGTTCAGCAGTGACCTTCTAGATACAGTGCAATGACTGTCGAAAAGACCCTTCAAAATTATTGAGGCTAAACTTTCATATGCAACACACCATTTCTTTTTTGTTTCAAGTTCATCATTGCTAAACATGAAGGATAGTTTCTTTTTAGAGCTGAGGAAGTTTGTACAAACTTGTTCAAAGAAATGTAAGGATTAAAACCAAATATTGTCATTTCAAGAGCAAGTTCTCCTGTAGTACATATTAACACACCTTTTTTTTTTTTTTTTTAACAGAGCAGAAAAGGTTTTAAATAGCAGTAAATGACATAACAGATTAAAAATGCAATTTTTGAATGCAAATGGTAATAGACTCACTGCTGAAGTTAAGGTCTGCTAGATGTGTTTACTATAGAAATTTGAATATATTTTTCTTCACCCTCTGGCTATGAAGTCAAATTCAGCTGCCAAAATCCAGGGCCATATTTCACAAGGGTCTCAATATGCCCTGCATAACTCTTTGCATGCTCCTTTTCTGGTGCCAAAGTATTTTCACATTCAAAAATCAGAGTCAGAAATGTCATTTTTACAAAGTGTAGCACCAATTCAGCAAAATGTGTACATGCATGTTTAAACATCAGTGGCCTAATTGGGTCTTAATGCACCAAAGCTTGACCAGCTTTGACCATCACCACAGAAGCATCTACCATAGGTCATTACCGTGCTTTTCTATTTTTCAGATTCTGGTACAGATATTTCCTGTGAACACTCTTGTGTAGATCATGGATGATGTGCAGTGGCCACAGAGTAGAATATTAACAGGAGAGGGATCTGGTCCCTCAGCACACACCTAGATTTTCTGTGCTTAATGAAGCAGTCTTCTTGATTTTGGCGCTTTCACCTATTTCAATTGTAATGCACCCAAAAGCTCAAGGGCTGAAAGAGATGAAAAGGTTTGGAAGCTGCCTCTGAAAATTTGGCTCTAAATCTATCTCCCTGTGATTTCTCCACCAGGGAAGCAGCAGAACATTTAGGCTCAGTACTTTAGGGCAGAACTGCTGTGGCGATAAATCAGATACTGATCTGAGAGTATGAGGTAAGCCCAATTACAACAGCAACGGAGTTGCCTCCCACTGGCGGCTTTAGGTCAACATTTTGGGCTAATCACCTTAGCTGGGTAAGAGCTCATAAATCAAGAGGTGCTTGGAAATTGTCTGTTTTTCTCTTCGTGTGGCTGAGATGCTCAGGGCAGCACGGCTGCTCTTCAGCAGAGCCTCCCACTGCAGGGTGGAAAGTGCTGTGGGGAGGATGGGAACCAGGACTCCTCATGGGGAAAAAGCACGAGTTAACAGCTGTAACAATACTTTAAAAAGGAGGCCATGAGAAACAGTATTGCTTCTCACGTAAATGCAGCTGGACTCCGAATCCAGGGCTTCTCCCTCACCCTTCTCTTGCAGGGCAGTGAAAAGCCTTTCTACAGATAGAGAGAAAAAGGGGGCAAAGAACTCATCCTATTATAAAACCCTTCACAGCTGTGAAGATCACTAATCACAAGCAGATTAGTGCAGTCCAATCAGTTTTCAAGAGACATCTATGCTCTTCTCTGTCTTCCCCACCACAATGATCACCATGGTGGTGGCTCCAAAACTGTGGTGAAGAGAGAGGAAGGACAGCTGGAGGGTGGTGATCCCTGCAGCCCTGTGGATCTTCTAGGGGATGTTCTAGGAACAATCCGCGGAGATGCCCTGAAACAATAATCATTTCACCCCTCCTTTTGTCACCTTTCATTGCCCAGGCAACCCATCGTATTAGGTCTTGTAAGAGGAAGAATAGAAGAAACAATTATACTGGTTTTTACAATGATTTATTTTCTTTTTAAGCATATGTGAACACAGTCCACTATATAGAGGTTATAAATAGACAGAAGATGTGGCAAGTAGTATAATGTGGTGTACTCATATTTTAAATCCTGCAGGGATATTTGGAGCAGTGTATAACAAAGGGGGCAACAGAAATACAGAGCAGATTTCGGAGAATGAGCATGTCTGCTCAGTTAAGGGAAACTGTGGATCTCTAAAATGAGCCAGTCTTAAGAGACTGAGCAAGGGACAGTCGTTCACTATTTTTAACTGTGGAGGAACTGGGACACCCAGTGAAATTATGGAGAACCAGGTTCAAAACAGACAGAAGGGAGTTCTTTCTAACACACAGCATAATTCAACCCAAGGGTTCGTTGCCATAGAATACTGCAGAGGCCAAAAGTATAAATGGGTTCAAGAAAGGATTAGTCAAATTTATGGAACATAGGTCCATTGGTGGCTATTAAAAACAACGGTCCAGATGCAATGTCTGGCATTAGGGAGTCCCTAAACTGTTGACTGCCAGGATCTGGGGGATTATAGGAGGAGAAGGAATGCTCCATACATGCCGTATTTCTTTTCTTTTCCAAAGCATCTGCCGCTGGCCACTGCTGAAGACAGGATATTGGGCTAAACAGATGTGTGTTCACGGCTCACAGCAGTTCCCATGTTCCTCCCAGAGCGGGAAACTGGTGTTGCCTCATTTCAAGCTTCTATTTGCTTTCAAGTAAGCTCTTAAGCCATGCTCAGCTCACAAGTATCTGACTACCTGCCAGTCAAGCATTAAGCAACATCATTAACATCTGTCACTAACACTTGAGCTTTCTTTGGTGAAATGTTTTGGAACACTTTCAGATTTTTTTCATGTTAACCCCAGAGATTTTTTCCTGATCTAGATATCAGATGAACCCTTGTCTCCAGGAGAAAGCTGTTTCTACCATATTTTCATAATCTCCTGCAAACTGTAGCTTCCTCACTCAACACTGTCTATTGTCAGAACTCCACTGATTTTCAGTTATGACATTTTTAAAAGTGCTCCAAGCTTCAAGTCCTCTGAATTCGCTTTAAAGTTAAAATCATTTTAAACTACTCTTTTCTTGACTTCCTCAAAGCTTAAAATAAATCAGATTGTATCTGAGCTGGTACAACTTGGAAATGCAAAAGGACCTTTGAGAAGATGAGGAGACTTCCCAAGAGTGACTTCCTTTGATGCATGAAGCAGAGCTGTGCTGGGTGATGGTCAAAAATGCCTATGTACATGGTCTGGGGGTGGGGAGAAGATGGGGAGGGATATGTCTGGGGACATGCTGTCAAGCTAGGCAGCAACTGGGATTTGTGACTTCTGGCTGTGCTTTACATGTGTGGGATGTGGCTGCAGCAGCAGGGGAGGCAGGAAGCAGTGCCTGAGCCTTGAGCTGAGTGCGGGAGACCCAATGGCTCTGCATGTAGGCTGAACATAACCTCTGTCAAAGTCATGTAAAGACATTTTATAGTAAATGAGAATAACTGCTTGGGATTCATCTCCAAATCCTACTTATCTGCTGTGCTCCTTGCATTCCAGTCCATGAAAGTCTGGCTGAGATCTGCCACAGTGATGTGGCAGGTCTGGCTGAGATCTGCCACATCACTTGAGTATGTCCTACAGACAGATCTGTGAAGGAGATGTGTATGAGTCTGCAGCTTATATGAGGATGAAGGCATCGAGATCCATTCTACCTCTGCTCAAGCCTGAAAACCAGCACTTATTAATTCAGACAGAGCACATGCTGACTTTCAGTGCAGCTATTCTCAGTTTTGATATTTCCAGAAACGCACAGGTAGAAAACAGCCTGAGACTTCCTCAAAAGCACTAAATATATTTAATTATGTGACAGCACACCAACTCTACTTTTAACAGGGATAGGACACAGGAGACACATAAAAATAATTTATGATATGTCAGAATTTCTCCTAGTTAACATATCCTCAATGTAGGCCTGGAGAAGTTCTCCCCTCCCAAAGTTGCTATCCATTCACCTCAGCACTCAAGCCATCGTGAATGTCATTTAGTAAATCCAGCAAATGAAAAGGAATGTGCCAGTGAAAGACTCCACCATGAGGTGCAGTGTATGAAGCTGATTTTGCAGTCATTACAGATGGAAAATTAAGTGAGGGACCCCTACATGAAGCCTTCGGCCATGGAGAAAAAGCAGCCCGGAAATAATAGTCTTCAAGCCTGAAAGCAATATTGATACTAAGGGGCATGGCGATGAGGACTGGCTATTTCAAGGCTAATGAAGTCAAGCAGAATGTGTGCTAAACCACACTCCTGCTCTAGAGTTAAATCATCCACCTGGTGCTCAGATACTGCTTCTCAATCCCTGAAAGTGTTCAAGGCCAGGCTGGATGAGGCTTTGAGCAACCTGCTCTACTGGGAAATGTCCTTGTCCACAGCAGGGGAGTTGGAACTAGATGATCTTTAAGGTCCCTTCCAATCCAAACTATTCTATAATTCTATGATTCTATGATAACCATGAGGATCAAAGGCAGATAAACAGACAGGGTCCTCTTCGGACGTCGGTCATCGCGGGAAGAGAAGAGAGAAGAAGGAGAACTGACCCTTTGATCCCTCAGCTTTTATACTAAGCATGGGGCAGATGGGATGGAATACCTCAGTTGGTCAGGTTTGGGTCACCTCTCCTGTCCGTTCCTCCCCACAGGTGTGACCCCTCTATGCTTTTCCGTTTCTTACCCTCTAAGGGGCAAATAATGAAAATTGGCTGACCTTGGTTGTTATAGCAATAAGTATAAGCAAGGGCCTCTCTGCATACCATTCCTTGGCATTTATCATAACCATTGGCCTTATCATCCTGAGAACGAGCAGTTTGCTCCA
>BJBW01016018.1:395-14934 GCA_004320125.1 Scolopax mira
AGGCCCTGGGCAACCTGGTCTAGTTAGGGGTGTCCCTGTGACTGGGGGGGGGGTCAGACTAGATGGCCTTTGGAGGTCCCTTCTGGCCCAGATGATTCTATGATTCTATGACATATGTAATTTTTCTGTGCCTTTGCTCATCTGCTTTAAAATAAGAAAATACCATCCCTTTTCTCACACCTTTTTAGTCGAAACACCAACCCTTTCCTGAGCAGGGATCAGTTCTTGCTATGGGCTGGTACAGTAAGTACCTGGCACCGTCCAATCGTGGAACATCGATTGAATTTGAGGTTTTTCATTTTTTGCTGTAATGCTGTTGCCACTCTTGATGACAGGGATGACAGCTGCAGCTTTGCATTCACTGAAGTTTATTCCTTTCAACATTTGTTTTTATGTTTCATTTTCTTGTGTTAAAAACTACTTTTGGCGCATAATAGCCTGTTTGTTCAATTTTTTTCAATTGTGAGGATGGATAGTAAAGACAATCAGGAGCTAGCAGAAGGTGAAGTAATTTGGCAGTATCACTCGAATCTGAATGAAGAAATTAGGGTTAATTTATGATAAAATGCTGCTTTTGCAACACATGTTCTGTCCTATTCACACGATTTAGCAGAAAAGATGCCACGGAGCAAGACACATCTGAAATCTCAGGAGCTGGGGAGATGCTGTCAGATATAATTTGTAACTGTTTTTTCATGCCTGGAAATAAAATAAGTTATAGATTAAAAAGATGAGTTAGAGAGGAAAAGGAACTCTGTTTGGATAAGCAATGTTTCCCAGACAAGTACATGTAAAAGCCAGAAATATAATGTATAAAATAACACATGAGAAGGAATGAAAAAAAAAAAAATACTACCCTGGGAAATGTGTGCCTGAGAATCTGAAAGGCAGATACCTCTTCAGAGAGGGAAGATTTGTTTCTGTAGTTACTATGAAAGCTCATGAATGGAAATGTCGTTCTTCTGGATTTATGGTATTACAGAGTGCTATTTAATGGCAGGGAACAAGCTCTTTGAAAGAGGAGCTGATGGTCCCATTTGGGAGATGCTGTAAGTACCCCCCTCCCACCCCCAGATCAAAAATAGACGGAAAAAGAGCTAGAAGAGCTAGAATATAGCATGATTTCTAATTACCCCTCTGCCTTCCACTTCCCCAGTCAGAAATCTACAGCCCTGCTTCTCTCCACCCCAGGATATTAGTTATGGCCCAACCAGCCTCAGATGGCTGAGAAATAATCACTCGGTACCCGTGACACGGCAATTCGTTTGCAGCAGCTACTGTCCCCATCCTTCATCTCTCTCTGCTGCTCCCACCAAACAGAAATATGAATAAGGCCCTCCAGGAAAAGCGGAGCAGCCCCAGAGAGCTGTGTTTAGTTGCTGGGGTCTGTGCAAAATTCCCCGTACGAGGCACACCACCAGCTCATTCCCAGCACGTTTGTGGGCTACACCCGGCGTCGGGTCAACGTATTTTTCTCACTTATCAGAAAGACATTGAGGTGCTGGAGCGGGTCCAGAGAAGGGCAACGGAGCTGGTGAGGGGTCTGGAGAACACATCTTGTGAGGAGCAGCTCAGGGAGCTGGGGGTGTTCAGCCTGGAGAAGAGGAGGCTGAGGGGAGACCTTCTCATTCTCTCCAACTCCCTGAAAGGAGGGTGTAGCCAGGGGGGGTCAGACTCTTCTCCTGAGTAACAGGTGATGGGACAAGAGGAAATGGCCTCAAGTTGTCCTAGGGGAGGTTCAGGTTGGACATGAGGAAAAAATTCTACACTTAAATGGTTATTAAGCATTGGAACAGGCTGCCCAGCAAAGTGGTTGAATCACCATCCCTGGAGGTAGTTACAAGTCCCTCAGATGTGGTGCTGAGGAACACGGTTCGGTGTTGGTTTTGTCAGTGTTGGGTTGATGGTTGGACTCAATGATCTGAAAGGTCCCTTTCAACCTAAAGAATTCTATGATTCTATTTGACCCAAGGGGTGACCTGTGAAAGCAAAGATACCCGGAGGTTATGGTTTTCATAGCAGCTTGCAGGATGTCATTTGGAGCTGCCTTACTCCTCTGAGACACTGCAAAAACACATATTGAGGTGCAGAACTGACACAATGCATGTGTGTACGCTCGAGGTTTCCTTTCTTCTGTGGCAGATAAACTCTGAGCTGTCAGACTGCAGCTGGTTTGCAGTTCTGCTTGGAGGGGACATGAAATGAAATGAGGCTGTGAGGGCTCTGGCTGCAGTGGGGACCACAGTCCTGCTAAAATCCACCCTGGGGGTCACCACATGGTGTGACCCCTGCAAGCTCCTTTACCCGGCTATTTCCATGCAGGACCTCCTCAGTGCCTCCCCAATGCACCACTCCAAAGCCTAATGGTGCATCCGTGGGGTGGGAGAAGTAGGGTGCTGCCCCTCTTCCCATGCCTTTGGCAATCCCCATCGGGTTCTCCAATGCCTTTTCCAAGCACAGCAATTCATGTGCGACGTCTAAATGCATTTAATTGATCTTTATGGCGATGTGTTTGTCTTCCACCTGGCACAACCCGAGGCTTTAATTGGCTACCGTGTCTCTCACATCAATAATAAATATGCCAATTAGATAAAATTATGCTTATTAGTTCGTTAACTACTTTGTGTTATGTATCATGCCTGAAGGTACACAAACATTGCTATATGCTGTCTGTAAGGTCTCAGGAACTGAATCTCATGCTGGGGACTTGCTCCCGCGCCTCTGCTTGAACCAGCTTATACTGTGAGTGCTTCATCCCCCCCCAAAAATAGAGACTTCCGATATGAGGTGTCACTGTTACAAAACAGGTTTATGTGACCATTTGCCACCTTGAAATCCCTTCACATAAAACCACTCGCCCACATCATGCCTGCTTTCTGACCTGTGGGACAGGCATGACGCCTGCTCGCTCTTCTAGAGGGACGGGCTGGAAATGAGAGACCAGTGCCCCCGTTCAAGGCACCCTTGATGCCAACCTCCTTTGAAACAACTAACCCTGAATTTTGTGGGCTCTTCGAAGAGCAAGCGTTGTTATTGCTGGTCCCGAGTTTGTGATATTGTATTTCTGTCTACCACCAGCCAAAATAAAACAGTGCACAGCCACCTCGTAATGAACAGAAGAAAAGCGAGTGGCTTTGCCATGCCTCTGATGAAATCCTTGTATTTGATTTTGTATCTAACTTTGAGACAAGAATCAAGCTGGTTTCTGTCCAGAATGGTTTGTTCATCTTTAGTTGACAAACAGGTCTTTATATTCAGTCTCTGGCTATCACTGGCTCCGTGCTGTATAATCCCTTCTGTTGGGTTATCGAACTCCATCACAAAAACCGCCTAGGTTTCCCCCCCCTGCTCTGTCACTGAGGGATACTTTTCATCTTCTAATCCCTTTAGGGTAGGGTGATTTGACATCTAATGTAGTTTTCAAGGCAGAATCGATTATGAAGGCAAAATTTAGTAATAACGTTTATTTTCTGATTGCCTTTATAAACCCCTAACACATCCTGGCTCTTTTACATCTCTGACACATGCACAAGGGATGAAAGCTATCAGTCTAACGAAATGCAAAAATCGTTAAGGGTGCTGTCACAGGTAACTATGATATTTATTCATGCACATCTGGGGGAGTTCTACGGCTTATGGTGTGGTTCAATAGAAATTACAGGGTAGGGTGGTTTTTTTTTGGTATTAACAGTTGTTAAATGTGTCAAAGCGAATGAAGTCAGAGAAGCTTTACAAAGACAAATGTACGAGCTGCATGACAGCTGGTGAAACTCATTGATGAATTTTAGTAAGATTGATTGGAAAGAATCACCTCAACTTCTTGCGTGCTGGTGGATTTAAAATTAATTATATTTTAACTGCTTGGGAGACAGACCTGAGAATAAATTTGTGGAGCCCAATGTAAGTGGCTGTTCAATAAACGAGAGAGGAATAGAAAAGTAATCAACATTTTAGCTGTGTATAGAATGAAAAAGAAATCAAACACTGAAAATATTATTACAATGCCATTAACATAAATCAATTGCATGCTTTATCCTCAGAATCTTTTTTCATTTCTGGTCATCCTATCTCATAAGGTCTTTAATGGATATAAAAAGAGTGCAGAGATTGACAGTGAATTATTATTATAGATGTGAGAGATTTTTGTAAGAAGGGAGGCAATGAATTGGGACTGTTTAGAAAAACAGCTTTGGCTCCAATAAAAGATTTGGACACCTCAGGAGGACCAAGGCAGGTTTGTAGGTGCAAAATGTGGTCCTTGACCACCTCACTCATCTCCTCCCTAGCCCTTGGTGTTCCTGAGCTCTCTAAGTGTGGTGGGATTTTAATTCAAGGCCCTGGAGGCTCTTGATTGTACATCTGTGCCAGCTCTTCCTCTTGCTTTGGGTCATCGAAAGGCACTATGGCACCGATGGTCATGGCAAGCAGGAACTTATGGGACTCACATGACCCACCATAGCCCAGCCTGGATCTTTGCTTATGACCTGTGGTTACAGAGCAAGTCAAACCAGCCCAAAACACTATTTGAAAAGACCCAGTTCTCTAAAAGGCCCATCAAAGGTCTTGTCTTCAAGAGCTGTTTTTGTGTCACATGTCCTTTGGTGGAGGTGGGATTTCAAGCTTTTCCCATCTGTGCCTTGTCTGGCAGGTCCATTGGTCTGGGGACAAGAGGAAATGACCTCAAGTTGCTCCAGGGGAGGTTTAGAATGAATATTAGGATTTTTTTTTTCACTGAAAGAGTAGGTAAGATTCAGAAGAGACTGCCCAGGGATGTGGTGGAGTCACCATCCCTGGAGGTATTTAAAAGCTGGACAGATGCGGTGCTGAGGGTCATGGTTTAGTGGTGGGTTTTACCAGTGTTAAGTCAACACTTGGACTTGACAATCTGTAAGATCCCTTCTAACTGAAACATTTCTATGATTCTATGATCTCACGCTTTAAGGCCTAAGTCAAACTTGCAGCTACAGAAGGTTCAGGCAATGATTCCCTTCTTGGCAGATTCTCTGTGGGTTTTTGCCGTCCTTGGGGTCCCCAGACATGAGGTAACTTGGAGTTTCCACAGGCAGACTTCTTGAGGCATTTCAGCAATGGGGAAGGAGACACATGTTCCCTGTCCTTGCATTTGGGGTTCACCCAGGTGTTCCTGACACCTTTCTACCTTTCCTTCACTCAGGTGTTCCTTCTACCTTTCTCCTTGGCAAATGGAAGAGAGAAAAGAAATAGCATTTCTGAGATGTAACTAAAGTTTAATGAGTGGGTATTGGAGTTATAGAGGAACTCATGCACTTATGCTTAAATCATTTTGGTTGTTGATTTAGAGACAAATTACTGGCCTTACTGAGGCAATTAGCCTGATTATTGCCGGAGGGACACTCAGACAATTAAGGTGAGCAGTGTTTGTTCTTCATTCCAGAAACTAGTTGTCTGTGCAAATGGAGTAGTGGTGCTGAGGCAGTGCAGTGCCAGGCACCCGAAGAAACCTTCAAACCCAGGCGAAAACCAGGTGTCTTTCAAAGAAAAGGGATGAATTGATGGACCATCACCCTGGCACTGCTCTGTGTGGAAAATTAAAATCCTACAGTGAAGAGATATGTCCTTGCCTGTTTGCTCTGTGGGACCACAATGGTTGTTGCTTCCCCTGCTTCTCCAAAGGAGGGAACCGGCTAATTACATCTGCAACTGCCATTTATCAAAAAGAGCATCTGAAGTCTTCCAGTGATAATTTTGCTCTCTCTCCCTGCTATCTCTAAGGCACCTATCAATGTGGTACACAACTACCATCTGGATATCTGGCTAGTGACCAGCAGGCTTCGATATGTGAGGCTTTCTAAAAGAGACAAGAGAGTGGAGAGTAGAAAGAGCAGAAAAAGAGTAGACAAACAGTGTGTTCTAATGGAGGCCAAAGAAGGTAAAAGTGATCTTAGAAACAAAGAGGGCTGGAGAAATCCCTTTGTCCAAGATTTCTCACTCAAAGAAGAGGGGGAGTACATGAAACCTTCTTGGAACCTCTCTAAGTATATTTAAGTTGCCTGGGAAATGTGCTTGCAGAGTAGAGGGACACTCACCATGGAGCAGGAACATCTCTGCAGAGGAAGCTTCTTCCTGCTGTGCCAAGAGAACCTCTGCACCTTGCTCTGGATGCCAGCACTTATTTTTATTCATGGCACAGATGTGCTGGAGTTTTATTAAAGAAGGGCAGAGCTTTGAGGTCAAGAGTCCTGACCTCCTTCTCCCTTGGTCGAGATTCAAGGAAATTTAGAGTTTTTATTTGGTTCATAAAAAATCAAAGAAACTTTAGAAAATGGGGATCTGTGGTTTTGATTGACCTCAAGAATCTATGAATCCAAGTCCAAGGTTTTCGTGGGAACACATTTAAGTCTTCATGTTGATGATAAATTCACTCACGCCTGTAAAGTTTACTGTTTGTGTTAGTATTGTCCCCGGTGTGTGCAGAAAATAATGCCTCATTCTGGCAGAACATCTCTGCTAAGAAAACTTCCTTGTCAATTACTAGGAATTTTCCCTCAACTCTGATGATTCCGGAGCTGAGCTACAGCCTCTGGTGTTGCCACAGAATTTTGCAAGTTCTGTGATGGCTTTTGACAGCCCAGGTCCCAGCAGAGAATGACTCCTCACTGGAGATCAATCGGCTTCCTCATCACACAGTGAAAAAGCAAAAAAAGAAACCCCCCTAGAAACTCAAACCTCATTTAAAAGGGGATCCTCTCTGCCTGAGCTGCGTTCCTGCAGATATCTCTACACGACAAGCATATTCATGTAGGGAACCATCTCAAGGCGGGTGCACCTAACAAAGACATCCCGTTCACGCTTAATGCACCAGATAAATTGTTTTAAAATGCAGAGTTATTTTGCAAGTTCTTAGTGAATAAGCGCATCCACACATGCATCTCTGAAGAGATTTTTAATTAATTGCTTTCAGTCATTTTCTTTTTGCAAAATTAGAACAATGATGGAATAGACTGGCTGTGGAGTTTGGCCGAGGAAAGATTATACTAATCCACTTGAAATACGACTAAAACAGAAAGCAAGAGATAAAAGCAATTTTTTTTTTCAAATCGTGTTTACCTGTGACAAAATTCTTCCAAATCAGCTGCACACAAATTACTGCATCATCTTAATTAAACTCAACCAAAAAAGATTTTGCTGTGGACTTCTTGGGGTGTTTCACAACCAGACAGTGTGTCCCATGATGCTTTTTGCAAGATGGGGGGGCAGAGGAGGAATATGCATTTCATGCAATTAATAATTAGGAGAGCAGCAGGGCTTTCAAAGAGCGAGATCAACGTGTCATATGGAAGCAAATGAAGAGGGGGAGTTTGTCAGAAGTTAATGCTATACCCTGGTACATCATTAGCAGGGGGTTTCAAAAGTCAGGGGTCTGTACGTTTGCGGCTCCTCCAGTTAAGAAAATGCTGTGTTTACAAATGAACTTCCTTTGTTCCCTGCTTGGATTGTTGCTCCCTCTGCCTTGAAGTGTGTATGCTTTGTTGAAGGAATTGAAAGGTGTCCTAGTTGCATTGATGTTGGCCACTCAGGCTTTCTTTCTGAAACTCTTATTTCCTGGATCAGTAAACTTTGCCAAATCACAACAGTCCTCCTCGCACCTGCTCTGCAAGGACTATTTTTCTCAGCTGAGTCAATTCTTCCCCTATCAGCCCATCAGCAGCTCTGGAATTCAACATACTAGCTTAAAACCCACTCATTACTAGCAAGAATGGGCCCTGAGGATTGAAGATCAAGGAGGGCAGGCAAGTTTTTGTCCTTTTTTGCCTTTCAGGTCTTTTATAACTCTTGGGCTGTGGTCAAGATGTGATTTTCTGAAGTCTGTTTCTGTATCAGTTTCACTGGGTCATTAGGGCAGAGAAATTTAAGGGTGTTTATCTAGAAAATGTGCTGTTTCAGGACTGTGATTGCTCCTTGCTCCCCATACCTCACTCCCACTCTTCTCCTTGCTTTTCTTGCACCAGCTTTGCAAGGTGCTTGTTGGTTCCCAACTGGGCTCCCTCAGCCAACTAAAACCAAATCTGCATTTTCTGAAGGTTCTGTGAGCTGAACTGGCTACCCAGGGGACCAGGCGACCCTGGGAATGTGCAGGAGGGGGTGGCTGGGTGGGAAAGGGAGGGCAATGGGAGAACAAAAGATGACACCAGCCCTGGGCAGCCTGTCTGCTGGGTCCCTTGGACTGTCATCCCCCAAAAAAACCCAGATGCTCCTGACTGAGGTCAGAGAGTCTGGCAGTAGCACTGAGGAGCACGCCTGCTCCTGTAGATGGAGAGAGGGACACAAGTCTCCAGAAGGGTTTTACATTCCTTTGTTTCCTCTGACTTTGACTTAACCATGGGCTGTGATGTTTTAAGTACCAGATATTAATTAGAAGTGATAGGGAGTGTGTCCCAAAGGGACCATACTCCTGGTCTTCTCAGTGTTACTAGTTTGATTTATTTCAAGTTATTGCTCCGAAACATTATTTATTCACTCAGGAGCATGACGTTTATAAAGCCTATCTACATTTGCAAATAACTAATGGTTGTCAGTGAGGAGTGCCACTCTGCTGAGGTGGAAAATAGCTTGCTTGCAAGTAAAATACAGTCAAGTATATTGAATGTTTTCTGCAACACTTCTCTAAGGCAGGCAATGTTATCTTGTCCCTTCTTTGGGCACCTCTGCATGTAGGGAGGTACAGTGCCGTCCAGAGGGCTCCTGCTGGGGTGGCCACCTTGGACAGATGATCCACTTTGGGCTTCATCAGAAACTTCAGTCCCACTCTGATCTCTGATCCACTGAAAGACAAATGGGGAAATGGGACAAATGCTCTTTTGTCTCCTCTGATCTTCAAAACTTTTCAAAAAAAGTTTCAAGTTGGAATTCCATTCCAGCCTACATCGGGTCAATTTCTGTCCTAGTAAAGACCCTCTGTGTTTGCTTTGACTTTAGTTCCTCTAATTCTTCTCTTTCTCTTACTCTTCCCAAGCAATATTAATCTGGTGTTACGCGTGCCCTGGCAGAATGTGAACACACAGGTATTGCCCATAGTGACTCTCATTTCTACTTTTAGAATAAATAGGGATATCTAGGACATCTTGGACTTTAAAATCATGGAAAAGGTAGAAAAGGCCATTTGATGGGGACATAACACTGCTGGTTGGCTCCGTGCAGCCACAGCAGCCCTCTTGATTCAGCACACACCTGACTTATTCTACATAAAGTGGGAAGTTTTTGGACAATACAGCTCACTCAGTAGGAGGTTTTCTCCTAGTTGACATAAGTACAGTGTAAAAACAATTCAAAAGGCAAATATATTCCTGCCTTATAACCTTTTCCTCCTCATTTGCTTCTGAGTCAAAAGAGGTTGGTGTTTTGACAGCTGATTTTTTTTTAAATTTTTTTCTTCTGGTCTCTGAGATAAAACACTTGAACACTTGACAGAAATTCTTCACCCAACTGATTTTCCCTGCTTTTATACCATGCACCAGACATCAGTTAGTTAGTTTTTGTCTTGCCTGTTATTCTCACAACTCTTTCATACCTCTGTGGCATGACAAGAGCTAAACCACATCACCCCCTTGCTTGACTGGTCCTGCAGTGAGACCCATGTAGGACCCGCACAGGGAAGGATCAGGAGGCAACAGCTCTAGGGCTTGCCATGGGTCTGGTGGGACCATAAACCTTGAGGTTAATGACCCGAATTTACTATAATCATTGCTAAAAAATGTACTTGTGTGTTTGTATGCTCATGCTGTGTGAATCCCTGTCTCCTAATGTATATGCTCTATGACTGATCCCCTCTCTGCCAGTGGTCATCTTATTTTAACCCTCTTTCAGTGTTTTCTTTCCTGCCCTCCCTGCATTGGCACTGATGCTCTCCTCTCTGTTGGCTCTCTTCATGTCCTGCAATATGCAAGACTGGCAGGAAATTTAGAAATTTCCATATTGATTTTTTTTTTTTCCACCTCCCCCTTTTATTTTGTCCGCACAGTTAGTTTCCACGGGCATTGTGGACTTGCACATTAGGGAGAGTTTGGGATAACGTAGGGATGTGGCAAACGCTGTAAGAGAATGGACGATGGTGACTATTCGTTTTAACTAAGCTGCAAGAATTCAACCACTTTTCATGAATATTCATATGAAACTGAAAGCTGTTTAACCCGGCTCTCACATCTGTCTGGTGGGAGCACTTCAGTGCTTATGTGTTGCTCGTATGACTACTTGCAGGACATGAATTTTAAACCTGGCTGCTCAGACTGTGATGGAAACCCAACGTGAAACAGTACCCTTGGTCGTGAAATTTGCAATTCGCTTTCCGCCAAGTTCGTTATACAAATCATCTCATCAAGGAACACCACATGACACGACCAAGCAACACGGTATGAATTTGCAAACATTTGCCATTCCCAGAAGACCTGTAAGCCAAGAGGTATTCACCAAAGAAAGTCCCAAATAATATCAAATAAATGAGAAAACTGCACAAGCTCCGTGGACAATTCATAAGCAGAAGGGCAAGTGAGAGTCATGGCAAAAGAAGTGCTCGTTGGTCTCCCAAAGAAAACAGGGAAGTTGTTTCTCAGCAGAGTGAATCAATCTGATGCCGTTTGCCTCATCATCTGCTGTACCTCGACGGAGCAAAGGGGATGCTGAGAGATTTGGAGTCGCTTGTGGCAAGCGCTCAGATGCACGGCTATGTGCTGCTGGCAGAAGTTTTTTTGTAAGTGGTAAATTTGTCTGGAATAGTTTTGAAAGCAGGTTTAAGCAGGTTTAGTTTTGGAGCCTGGGATTTGCAATACGTCTCTTTTTTTTTTTTTTTTTTCAGTAGAAATATGAACCTGCTCCTGCAACAGAATTCCACTTTGCCTTTTGCCTTATCAGAGGAGCTCTTCGTTCAGCCTGGTTGCCTCAGCACCCCTGTTTGTGTTTCTCTTGCACCATCCACACACCATCCTCAACCCTCCTTTGCCATGAGGGGCTACCACGGCCTGGGGGACCTGCCCAAGGCCCCCTCAGGAAGTCAGTGGCCGGACACAGGTCAAACACAGTCTCCCACCTCCTTGTGGTCTTTCCCCTCCCATCCCTTCCCTCAAAAAGGCACCAAAGTAAAATTGTCTAAGCCTCTGGACAAAGCGAGAGATGGAGAAGAAAAAAACTAGGTACTGCTATTTCACTCCACACGTACTGCTCGTTTCTGACACAGATTTAATATCTCTGCATAATATCTCTTTGATCCGTGCTGCAAACCGCCAGAAACAATTTCTTTGGGAGAAAGTTTTTGCTGTTATCGTTATATACCAAACAGTGTCTAGGACACAGGTTGAAACAATTTTTTTCCCCTCAATTTGCAATGCAAAGCAATGCACTTGACTGAAAAGTTACTGCTTGGATCAAATGCAGAATATTTATGTCACGTTTCTTAAAAGGAATTCTTACCATTCCTGATCCAATATTGCTTCTCTTTGGCACAATCTGTATTTACTTTGGCTGAATGCATTTAGCAATTTTGTTGTTAAGTTGTCATTAGTGTTTTGTTAGGGAATGAGTTAGATCATGATCTATTTACAGTGTAGCATAACACACTGAAATCTACTAGTCGGAATGAGTAAATTCAAATTACTCGCTGAGTTCCTGCTATATATAGGATGTCTTTTTTTTTTTTTTTTCCTAATGAAGATTTAATGAAAACAATCAGTCTAACAGAATTCTCGAAGTTGTGAGCTTTTGACAACAGTATTATAAAGTATGCTTAACGACACCTGCATTCATGTAGATTTAATATGGCACCATAACCTTAATTTTAAAATTTAGCACAGCAAGTGCCACCGCACCTCTTGCTGCAAGATACGACTCTCAGCTCCTTTTAAGTGCATTTTTAATAGCTCCCGTGAGAAGCAGTTCCTCAAGCAGAAGGTTTTATTGTTGCTAAATACCGCTCACTCTGAAGTCTCTCTGGTGTTTGGAAATGAAACTTTAAGGCACAAGTAGAAACAATTCGTCAACAGCGGGAACGTGAGGCTCAGATGGAACACCCCAAACGCTAAGGATTCTGCATTTGGGTGGTTTTCACAAGGTTTTCATTCATTAAGTCCCCTTGGTGTGAGGGTCACAGGCAATGAAAAAAAATGCAAACCCGGAGCCCGGCACCGACCAAGAACCCGCACAGACCTCGCTGCCCTGCTCTGCCATCCAGACCCTGCTCCTTGATGTTTGGACATTTTCTTGTCCAGTGATGCTAAACAGGCACGTCATTAAAAAAAAAAGAAGTACCTGATGTTTCTAACTTTGCATATCAGCTCCTGGACTTCTGGCAGGGGGAAAAAACCAAGCTTCTTCAAGGGGAAGCTTTCCTGTTACACTAGTGAGCATTCATTCCCCTCTCAGCCCTCCCTCCCAGCCCTTCCAGCATCCAAAGGAATGTCGTTTACATCCCTCCTCACACCGGTGTTTCTCAGAGGGTGGCGCGCGGCGGGGTGGGGGGGGTTAGAAATCATCTCTTTTTCTGTCTGAAACTACAATTCTCATCCAGCAAAACAATGCCAACAGTGCAGAGGAAGCTTTGATTATGCAAAATGGATGGACACACCATGTCTTTTTTTGTTTGTTTGCTTTGCTTTGCAATAGGTTATAACCTAAGGAGTTCCTCACCTGGAAAATCCCTCCTGCTTCCCCCCACCCTGGCTCTGTTTTCCTCTTTTTGAATGGCATCGGTGGCATTTGCTCCAGACACATTTTACACATTAATAGCATCGTCTCCCTCATCATGCAGGCTCCATAGCTTTCCCCTTCCCCTCTTATTCCAGGGCAGCTTCCCCCCTCCCTTCTCCCGGCTCAGAACCAGCCCCGGCAAAAAAGAAGTGGGTTTGTTTTGTTTTTTTTTTTTTTCCCTGCGTGACCTCTATGTATTTTACTCCGTGGGAAGAGCAACGTGGAATGCACACTCAGCAGGCGGCGAGATCGGAGCCGGTTTGTCCTCGAGGCATTTCTGCCATAAAACGCAGGGCTATCAACAGTATTTCCACCCTTGGTTCTGCTCCCCCCACCCTCCGGGTCCCATCACCCCCCTCCCCACCGCCGATGCCGACCTGGGTGCTCTGTTAAAAAAGCCAAGGAGCCAAGCACAAACAATGGGGGCACCGAACAGCAACAGCTCCCTTTGTTTCCCATGCAAATCCTACCTCCGAGAGTTGTCACATCTTCCTCCCAGGCGAAGCCTAATTAGGAATAAACAGAGATCCAGCAGAATCCTCCGAACTGCCACCAGTTGTTAAGTGCTGTCATCCTTCCCTCACGCTGCTTAAACCCTTTTTGGACCCTTCACAACCTCTGCTAACTCATAGCTTGAGTTCTCCCTGCTCAAAATGTCTGAAATAGTTTGGGAGGACAATAGGAATGACAGGCACACTAGACAGCCATGCTTGAAATTAGTTATCTCAAGCTGACTTAAGGCTGTTTCGTCGTGCTTTTAAGGCATTCACTTGGGAGGGTTTATTAACCTAAGCTAGAGGTGCCAGAGGTGCCATTCCTGCTTTGACTCAGCGTGGTTATAGGATGGCTGCTAGAAATGCAGCGGTAGGTCTCACCCCGTTCATCCCCCCCGCAGCTTTTAAACCTCCCCGGGAGGAGAACTAGCTTCAGTCATCCTTAAACTCACTGAGGCTACCCTTTCTGCAGAGCAGGGTTTCGCACATTGTTTTGAAACTAAGGAGAAAAATCACTTCCCGGGAAGGGGAAGGTGCTGTAGCTCTCACCACCGATGCGAACGGCACAATGACCGCGACAGCGTCCGCCCCCACCGCGGCTGTCGCAGGAGTTACCGAAAGTAGGGATTGGAAGCTGAAAGTTCACGAAAACTCAGCACATAAAGCAGATGTGGCACCAGGGGGGTGGGCGGGGGGGTGGTGGTGGTGGTAGGTGTTGGGACCCTGCTGTGGTCTGTATTTACAGAGCCGATGGTGCACACTGTGCTGCCCCAAAAGGCAAAACGCGGTTTGCGGACGCGCGGGGTCTCACAATTTGAATTTTCAAGTTGGCAGCCCCAGGATAATGATGAGCAGAAGAAATGGGAGCTGTGCCCGGGATTCGCAGTGCCCAGGAGGCAGGGAAGAGGGGGGGTGGGAGGATGCTATCGCAAGCTGCAGTAAGACCACCTGCATCTTTAGATCCCCCAGGTCAGAAACATCGGTGCTCTGCCGAGATCTCAGAGCCCCTTTTTCTTCTGGGTTGACAGTTAATTGCCAGCCCAGGTCAAGGTGGATCGAAGCTTGTTAACATCTGCTGGCAGTTGAGTGTTGCTGATCTCAGTGTGGTCCCTAGTGGACAGATGTAAAAGCCACCAGCAGAGACCTGTCTCTGCCAGCAGCGGTGGCACAGGGGTTGAAGGACCAGAGAGGTGATGGACCCGGCGCCAGGGCAGGCTGGGAGAGAGCAAGTGGGGAGTTAGTCCTTTTGCTGCTTCTTCAGTACCTGGCCTGGATGTTTTTTGGTACCAGCCAGTTCACAGCCCTTTGCTTAAAATGAAAACACAAATATCTCC
>BJBW01016019.1:0-22466 GCA_004320125.1 Scolopax mira
GAAGGGGTCCAGGGGAGGGCCACGAGGATGATCAGAGGGATGGAGCACCTCCCCTATGAGGACAGGCTGAGAGAGCTGGGGTTGTTCAGCCTGGAGAAGAGAAGGCTCCGGGGAGACCTTATAACAGCCTTTCAATATCTGAAGGGGCTACAGGAGAGCTGGGGAGGAACTCTGTGTCAGGAAGTGCAGTGAAAGGATGAGGAGCAATGGTTTTAAATTGGAAGAGAGAGATTTAGATTAGACACCAGAAAGATTCTTTCCAGACACTGGAACAGATTTCCCATGGAAGTTGTGGCTGCCCCATCCCTGGAGGGGTTCAAGGTCAGGCTGGAGGGGGCTTGGAGCAACCTGGTCTGGTGGGAGGTGTCCCTGCCCAGGGCAGGGGGTTGGGACTCCATGATCTTTAAGGTGTCCCTTCCAACTCTAATGATTCTATGATTCTCTGGTGCAGCCATTGTCTCCCTGGTGCTGTTTCATAGATCTTACTGTCAGAAGAACCATTAGCTCCAGCCTGTTCTGGTGTAGGTTACAGACCTCCACAGTTATGTAGTGGCTGTACCTTCTGGCTTCAGACTGCAAACCCCCGATGCAGGCTCTAGATGGGAGAAGCTGGCATGTTCTTAGATCATCTCTTTCAAATGGGGGTGAACATCTCAGTGCCTTGTTCCTACCCTGAACTCATTCAGGTCTAGTAATGGGATGTTATGTACTTCTAGTCCTACTGGTACTGAACTTCTCTGTCTTTCCTCTTTAGTCCTCAGTCACAGTGAGACCTTGTGAATCCCTGCATGAGGACTTCCATAAGTAAGAACTGCACAACCTGGCTCTCATCCAGGGCACTCACTTCCAAGTAAGTCCATTCATGTGTCCTGCAGGATTCACCTTATTAAGGCTTTGCAGCCTGGTGGGATGGCAGTGACAAACAGGCAGGTGACTGAAGGGCAAGTTTGTTTAAAAAAAAAAAAAACCAAACAAAAAAAAAACCAACAAAAAAACCCCACCAAACCCAACCAAAAAGGATGCTCTCTGATCCTTGCTAGGTCAAACACTTGGCCCCTCCAGTGACCAACGAGTGTGGGCAACCTGTCAGATGGAAATGAGAAATCTGCTTTGGGGGTCAAGGCAACCTTTCTGGGTGTCCAAACAGCTGGAGGTAAACAAGGACGTGTAAGGCCTGAAAGAAACCAGTGAGGAAGAATAAAAATACCACAGGTTCTTGCTTCTAGCTGATGGGAAGGAACCTGCAGCTCTTCTGCTCCTGAAGGAGTAAAAAGGAGGGATTAACTTCAGGAGCCCCCCTCTTAAAAACAGTACTACCTGAGTTTCAAGCAACTTCTTGTGTTGTACTTTACCTTGATCTAGGAATAAAATCTCTTTTGTCTGTGTGTCATTGAGTAACAATAAGTTACCAGTCTTCCTGAACACCAGACACACTCTTGTTTTGGCCTTTAGCCCTGAGACCTGGTATTTGCTTGTATTTACAAGCCCAGTAATTACTGTCCTGAACCTGTTATCAGCATAAATACATACAAGGGAAATTGCAAGGTTATGGTTGAAGCTTGCAGGTTTTTAGACTAACAAATATTTTAGCCTGAAGATATATTCAACTTTATTTTCCTTTTAAGTGGCTCTGGGTGAGATGAGAAGTTGCCTGTCAAATTTGATGGGGTCAGTAAAATTCAACCGTGTTCTACTGTAATTAACATTTGAAAAGAATTTGCTTAGGAATTAGCTGTTGGCAGTGAAAAGCACCTCCTTGTAAGGAAGCAAGAGCAAGCCCATCGGGGTCAATAGTGTCCTGTGCGGTGTAGGAAGGGAAATCCATCCATTAACACTTGTCTTCCTGACAGTTACTTGAAGATTCATCATGAGATGCTGACTAGATCAACCACAAGTGTCATCTCTGTGTCATTTAGAAATGTAATAATCATCCTAGCAAGCACTAAGTGGAAAACGTATTTCTACAATAATAGGGAGAAAAAGATTATAATTATAAATGTTTAAACAATGAAATGGTCTGGAAGCTGAATTGCCACTTAATGCTACATGTCCTGATGGAATAAACTGGTGGTCCTGCTGGCAAAACTCTCTAGCTGTACCAAAGTGGCATTTGGCCTCTGGCCACTGTGCTGCTGCTGAAAGTAGGAGCAATTTGGGTGTCACTGTCATCTAGAAATCCTTATAGTGGGCCAGCTCCTATATAGCCCAGGTCTATATAGGGTTATAAAGTCTGAGAGATGAATTCCTGGTGTGAGTTTGGCCAGGTCTGAACCACTTGTGGCAAGTGGTGGGCTAGCATCTGTGCCAGGCTGTAGTGTGAGTCCATAGCAGACATCAGAGAATCCCCAGGATGTGTATGGTCCTTGCTTTGTGGCAGTTGCAGGTGAAGCTTTCCATGGGGTTTGCACCCTATTGGAAGGGTAACGCTCTGATGAAGGGCATCTCTGCTCTTGTGTACCATAAGAGTACAAATGATTATTCTTTTTCACAAATGTTGATCTTTGACTTCATATAAATGAAGCTGGAACTGCCAATTCAGGGAGGTACTTCCCTCCTTGCATCTTAGTTGCTTTTTGGGGAAATACGTGAAGGAATGAGGCTTTTATTTTTTTCAGCCTAAACTGCAATTGAGAAAGGGGTCACCTTGGGGGAAGAAAGGGGAGAAAAGGCTTCTGGTTCCTTTCTTTGTGGTCCCCAGCTCATAAACCAGGGACTATGTACTATGGTCTCTACAGTGCCCAGAGCTGAAAGATATCAGAGTGCATTGCCTACTGCAGACATGGAATAAAAGCCATCACATTATTTTTCACTACAAAGACTAGCAAAGCTTCAGTTTTTCTGAGTAGCAGGAAAATAGCCCTTTGTCATCACCGCTTAGTGACAACTACTCAGACTTCAGATTTCAAAGCAGTGAGGGGGGGGAAATAAAAATCTGTTTCATTGAGATCACAGGGAAAACGCGGTTTCAGTTTATCAAAGGTTTGGCAATTTGGCTCAATCTGCGAAATCCTTGCCTAATAAATAACTCGACAGGCTTTTTCAGGGAACAATAGTGTTACTTAATAGTGCTCTGTAATTAAGGCTGAAATTGTATTGATAGACACCCGAAGGCTTTTTCAGTCAGCGTGGATTAGGGCTGCAGGGACAGGAGCCGGTTTCTGAAGGCACTGGGTTTAGCCAGCAAAGATGATTTCTGATAGCTTAAGTGCTGTCTCAAAAACGTTAAACAAAGTTGTGCCTCAAAGCTAGATTTCTTTTTTTCTTGATGTAGCTCTGAAGAAGATGGTGTGTACTTGCTCTTTGTGGGACTAGGAGGGTTTTTCTTTTTTGTTAAATGTGTTCTAAAAAGCAAACATCAGTGAGGACCGCAAAATGTAGGGTGAAGCACGGCTAGATGTAGTGGATGAGCAGTGCTCCTGGTAATCTGGCTCATTAACATGCCAGCACAGATGTTAATGCTGGGGACAGATGATCATATTAAAGAGCATCTGTTTTGTTGTATTACTTTATAACCGACAGGGCGTTGATGTTCTGCCCTTCTGAAAACCTCCACAAGTACCAGAATAATAAAGAAACCCGTTTGGATTACTTTCCCTTTTAGTAGTGAGCTATGGGATGGTTTTGTGGTGTATTTTCCCCAATTTCCTCTTTTGTTTTTGAGCACAGTGTGTGCTCTGTGGACATTTGGGAACTGCAGGTTCCTGGGGCTCAGCTCTCTGTGAGCAGAACTGCTTGTGAACCTATAGATGCATCCCTGAGACAGAGTCCTACAGGCTTTCTGCTGACCTATGTGGCTCGGAGCCCCACTTTCACTGGGGAGCTACTCCCCAGTCTTTAGAGGAGTGGGAATGTTGGGAGTCTGAATCCAGGAAGGATCTACAGAAGATTATACAGATTTGTAATCCCTGTAATGAGCAACGGCGCTATCTATAGCTACTTGTGGTGGCTTTCCCAGATGCACATACAAACAGCTGAGGGGAGACAATCTCATGCTCTATAACTATCTGAAGGGGGGGTGTAGAGAGACGGGGGTCGGTCTCATCTCCCATGTCACAGGAGAGAGGACAAGGGGCAATGGCCTCAAGTTGCACCAGGAGAGGTTTAGACTGGAGATTAGGAAACATTTCTTCACCGAAAGGGTTATCAGGCATTGGAATGGGCTGCCCAAGGAAGTGGTTGAAGCACCATCCTGGAGGCGTTCAAAAGACAGGTTGACGTGGTCCTCAAGAATATGGTTTAGTGGTTTTTATTTTATTTTTTTTTTTGGTCAGAATTAGGTTGATGGTTGGACTAGATGATCTTTAAGGTCTCTTCCAACCTAGATGGAAGATCACAGATGATTCTGTGATCTTAAATGAGACCACTTGCCTGGGGTCACCCATGAAACTCAGCCAGGCAGCAGGGAAAATACACCACATTGTACCAAACCTGTCACAGCTGGGGCAGCCTCTGTTCAAAGCCTCCTCTGAGGGACACTTCCTGTGGAACTAAATAAATCAAATTTATACGTTCTTTTTTAGCTGATCAAGCAATCTTATCTAATGGATCTTTGTTCGCTAAGGCCACCCAATGTTTGACCATGCACTGTGTGGGTATGAGCGGACTGTGGTGGGGACCAACTGGCCCAAAGCAGTCTCTGGGAAGGAGGATTAGGATGTGCTGCTCTGCAGAGGCTGCTGAACTTGGCTCTGGTGCCACACAGCTGCTCTGCAGGGCTTACATTCCCTGTTGACACAGTGCTCAGGCTCAGATCCAGTTGGTCAAGACCATCTTTAAGATATCCTCAGAGCATTTTCTTGGGCAAACATACTTTCTTTTCTGCATCACTGGGTCAGAGCTATTTGAGCTTTCTGATGTTATCTCTTCTGAGTTGGTCTACCTTTGTATTGCCTCAGGGATGTGGCTGGGGGTACGAGAGTGGATTTCTAAGTCTGGTTGCTGTCCTGCACAGCTGATGTTGGGAAAGTCCACCTTGGTTCTATAGCACTTCCCCGTGTCTCCTTCTTCCACAGTAAAATAGCAAGAAGTCTTCAACTCCGACAAGGGACTTGATGAGATCTGACTTTGGGTTGTGTTGACAAAGCATACAGATAGCCTGGATGAAAAAGAGATAAGACTGGGGAGAGGAGGGTCCTTCATGTTGGCAGGTCAAGGACCAGGCAGGGCTGGGCATGTGGGAGGTGTGCACAATAGACATCCATTTAGAAACGTAATCCTTTAATTTCCCCTCATCAAGTGGGTCGAAATAATAATAATAAAAAAAAGGCTTTCTCATGGTGATGTGAGCTGTAATTCAGGGCAACCTTTTTCATTTAACATTCTCTCCTGCATAAAGTTACTGTCTCTTGTTCCAGATGAAGCAGCATTTGAGAGCAATAATGAGCTGCCCTGGCAGGACTACAAAGGGCTTCGGAGGAGCAGGTACGCTGGAGGATGAGGTAAGTGTTGTCGTTCGGGTGGAATAGGTGTGGAAAGTGCACTCTGCACACGTTAGTCTTCAAAGCCAGCAATAATTACTGCATTTGAGACTGTATCAGCAGCCGGGGCTGCGATTCAAGTCAGGCAGGAATACTTTGTGTAGGGCTTTTGTTCTCCAGACATCCTAACTCCCCATCGGTTCGCTCCGTCGCAACCGAGGAACACAACTGGAAGTGCTGTGGCTTTGAGTTGGCGATGGTTTTCTGCATAGCCCTGTCTTTGATGCATTCATTCAGGGTGCCGTGTGAGCCTGTGAATATGACTAGACTGTAATTGCTTTTAATCGCAAAACCATGAAAAGAGAAAATGAGGAATGGGGTGGGTGGCAGCAAGACAGATCTTGTACAGCGCTGGCGGCCGAGAGCTCTGTCTGTGTGGTGGCTCCTGGCAGGTCTTGGCTCTACGAGTCCTGCTCTTGGTCTCATCTCTCTTCCTTCTGCCTCTGCAGTCACTGTAGAGATTTGGAGTTGAGCTGATATTGTGGGGCAGGTGTCTCTGAGATGATGTGTGCTTTTTTTTTTTTCCCATAAGAATCTACGAAATAGTGTCATCTGGTGTGTGGAGGCAAAAATTAACTCTCAAGTGGGAATTCATGATAGATCTCAATGAAGGTGGTTGCATGTGGTCATTTTACAGAAGAGATATGGGTGAAGCGACATGTCCACGGTCACCAGCCAGGTAGTGACAAAGTGGAGGAAAATGTTTTTATGTGCCCAGTTGGAGCTACCCAGCCCAACTACCCCTACACACCGCTTTTTACTAACTAAATTATTGCTTTCCTGCACAATCCCATCTAATGGAGCTTCCCCTCGATGTCTTCACCGGGGACACTGCGACGGGTGGTTGTGGTAAATATCTAGAGAGCGGAGCTTGGGAAGTGATGGGGTTCAGTCAGGGAAGTTCATCCTTAGGCTTGGGGATGCTCAAGGCTGTCCCCCTGTGCCTTCAGAACAGGATGCGGCCATCTCCCTGGAGCACGTGTCCCCTCTCCCAGGGTGGGATGCCTGAAATGGCTGCGATTGCCCCTGGGGTTCAGATGTTAGTGTTGCCACTGCCACCCTCATGCCTGGCTGAGCCATGGCCCAAGGCTGACTGCTCCGAGACAGCCCCAGAGCTGCAGCCTGGGCGTCACAGATCTGAAGAATGTCCCTTTTTGTAAATTGTGGGGTCACTTTCCCTGCTGGGAACAGCTTTAAACAACGGAGGCCTCCCCCCTATCCCCGGAGCACACAAAGGCAGAGTCAGACACTCCATCAGCTGCCGTCGCCAGTTTTATCTCAGAGCATAATAGCAATGAAGGGAAACGGTCTAATCTCTCCGCGAAGGCACTTTCGTGAAACTCTCTCTCCCTAAAGAGCTCTTGTGCCCTGGAACAATAAATGCCATGGATGCGCTGCCAGCCTGGGGTTGCTAATGGCATTCAAACCCGTGGGCATTTCTTTCCCAGGGCTTGGTGGGGTCTCGGCACCTCTTTGGCCGCTGCCCACGCGGGGTTGGCGGCGACCGGCCCATCCCGGCGACGGCAGGTCTGCTGGCACCAGCCAGGGCCGTGGGTACGATGCTTGGGCCACCCGATGACGTCCCGGGCCGGCGCCTCGCCACCGCACAATGTTGGCCAGTCTGGCAAAGCGCAGGAGGAATGCGGCCCCCGGGGCCCCGGTGTCGCCAAAAGGCAATCGGGGGTCTCTCTGGAAAGGTCAGGCAAAGGAACACACAGCGGAGCTTGTCTGGCGGACAATAAGGGATGTGTTGTCGCAGGATGAATGAGCTGATCTAGTGGATGTCAAATGTTTACTCTGGGCTTCCCCGGAGCGGTCAGGCGAGGACTGATGCCGCCGTCCCTCCTCTGAGCAGTGAAGACCACTGCAGGAGCATCGGGACTGATCCTGGCAGGATGGGCTGCTGTGAACCTGGGTCTTTTTTCCTTTTGCCACCTCCGTGGCCAAAACCAGATCTCGCACAAAGCTGGACATCATGACGGATGTCATTTTAATCAGTGCTCTAGGGAACCTGTTATCCCATTCAAACCCTCTCTTGAGCTTTATTTAATCAATGCAAGCATCTGTCATTAATTCTCTTGTGTCCCCTGATGTCTTTCAAGGTGTTGAGGGTCCTCCAGTCCCAGCTAGGATGGAGGGCTTGGTGGAGGTGGTGGTTGGAGAGATGTCCCTGCTATCTGCACAGAGTAGTTTCCACGTTGCTAATGGGTACGAGCTGCTCTTGTAACCCTGCAGCCAGGGTATGTGATGAAATCATTGCAGCATCCCAAGTGGTGCTTTGAGGTGGATCTCTGAGTGATAGAGAGACATCATTAACACACTCTAAATGTACAATCCAATGCACAGTGGAGTCAATGAGATATTTAACTTTATCAGGCTCTGGATGAAATAAAACAAAATGAACTGTTTTACCTCAGTGTACAGTTAGAATAAAGAGTCACTTCCTTAGACCCTGAGCAGCAGGAGTGAGGAGATAAAGGGCTTCAGCAGCAGCAGCCCAGTGCTGCCAGTGAGAAATGGGGATGGGCTGTCCACACAGTTACGTGTACGTGGTGCTTGTCTGGAGCTGCCTGACTCTGTGTGCTGCCTGTACAGGGATGCATCCAGGGCTGCGGATGCTGCTTTTCACTGGCTTGGGAAGTGAGAGCAAATATGGTCTCTGGCAGCTGTAGGAAATGAGAGTGCCAGTCCCACATGGACCATGAAATATGGGTACCGTGGTGTTCACCATCCACCAGCACTGCAGTGATGGGATGCAGGGACATGGTGGAAAGAAGAGTTGTGTGAGGCTATTAGGGCAAATGAGACAGCATCAGGTGAGACCAGGGCCCTGCATCCATGCCAGGGAGCCAATTCCAGCAGCTCAGTGGCCCGTGGCACTTGTGTGAGCTGCAGGGACCGGGGAGGTTTGCAGGCTGGAGAGTGTGACTCGTGCATCGCATCTGCTCCTCTTGCCAATCCCATGTATTAGAGAGAACTTCACAGGCTTTTAATATACGTTCCTGGGTTTAATTTACAACTTGGGGAAAGATAGACAAGGTGACAAAGTGAACTGAAATATGAAATTACTTTAATTGCATAGGAGGACAGTTCATGGGCTTCAGAATCCAGGTAATTTATTTTAATGGTCTCCTCTGCCCTCAACGCATAATTACCATTCACATTTAGAGCTGGTTTCAGTAAAGGTATGCAGTGAAAGCTGGTTGGACCTGTTCAGATGGCAAAACTTCTGGTAACCAATAATGCGAGATGAAAAACAAATTAAAAACAAAATATACTGTAATGTCAGAAATACTTCTCACACAAGACACTGGTTTTTTGCTTAGTTTCCTGGAGACAGCTGTGGCCCATCTAAAAGCAGCAATCCAAGGCACGTGACATGCCTGGTCGAGTTTATTTCCAACCCTACATGGTAAAACACTTGGAAAATCCCTAGGAGTGAACGCAGGGGCTAATGGGTAATGTGTCCTTTTGGGAGAAGAGATGGAAATATTTCTCTTCTCTACTGTTCATTACATGGGTGCATTGGACATTTGAGGTGGTAGTAAAAAATAAAGTGGACTTCAAGAGAAATGGATAACACTTTTCTTGTGTGAATGTCTGCTTCTGCTAGTGATACTTGAAATCAACTGGAGATTATCATCCCTTGTGGAAGAGGGACTGCTCAAGAGCAGCTCCAAGCTACTTTCATGGCATTTCAGGTCCCACAGTGCAAATATCTCTGGATGATGGTGAAGTCTCTTGTTGGGTGATTGGGCACGTGGTCATCTTGGCACTGCTGTGGCTGTTTGTATGGGCATGGCCTGGCATGGGTGGCTGCTGGAGGTCTGATTGTGACTTGATCTAGCTTCACTTTGAAGGAGGTTGTCTTGTAATTATCCACCTTGGCTTAGCTCTGCTTTCTCATCTCCACTTCTCCACTGTCCAAGAGCTCTCCAGCTGAGCTTGGCCTGGCTTATTTGGAAGAAAAACACTGATGCCTTCAGAAACCCGAGTGCAATGCTGGGTTCTTCTTCTGGCAGGGTGGTAAAGTGGGAAAAAATTGGATGTAACCTGAAGAAGCTGAAAAGCAATGATGAGCCCAGGCTGGTGGGACTCATGCCAAGGAGCAGGCTCTGCAGCCAGGCTGATGTGCCTCCCTGCAGGGAAAGGAGGTGAAAATACCTTTTTCTTGTAAGGGCCATCATGTTCCTTGGATTGAAGACTTGTGGCACAGAGGTCTCCAAGTGCAGCCTTCCCAGGGTGCTTCTTGATTATTTTCAGATGATGATTTTTTTTTTTTTTAAACCACAAGGATGGGCTGTGGACCAAGTGATCACAGCAATCCTTAAAGTCTCTGTTAGTGTTCTTTGTGTAAAGTGGTCATGAATATGTGGCAAAATGGGACAAAATCCAAAGGCACCTCGATGCTGGAATAGTTCACGTGGCCCTGGCTGGAGTCATGCAGTGCCAGAGACCAGGGCACTTCTAACTTCTCCCTAACTTCTCAGAGCATGTTGACATTGACTCTGGGCTGGACCGATCCACCAGACGTTCAGGTAAACTGCATCCGTGGAGGGAGACAGAAGCTTGTCCTGATGGTGGCAGCAGCTTGCTGACATGGAAAGCCAAGGGTTTAAAAGCTAACATTTCCCACTGTTGGCATTTAACCGAAATCTTTGAGGTTAATTTGTTATCTAAATGACTGACTGTTGGACTTGAGCAGCAGCAGGTAAAGCCAGTGCTGGAGCCGGCACAGCTCTGCGGGTTCACAGCTGCTGGTGATCTGGCCTTTAAGACTTAATAGCAACAAGAACTAGTAAAATAATTTTCCTGAGTAGCTCTGGATAATTTTTCCTTCTTGGCCAGATTGGTCTCCAGAATGAAGTGCTCCTGGCCTGAGAGCGAAGTGTGACATTCCTCCCCAAAACAAAATATCACAGGTCCAGCAATATCACCCACCCCAGCACTCGGACCACAGACTTTCTGGTCCGGTTCCCGTGCCACCTCCAAAGCCTCTGCTTTAAAACCACATTCAAAAAAACCCAAACCACCCCATGTTAGAATGTGAAAGATGCAAAGTTCAGCCTTTAAAATTAGGAAATACTAGAATCAAGCTGCTTTTGTAAACTTATATCAACCACCTTGTGCAATATCCCTCCCCGATTGCCAGCCTGCTTTCTTCTCTCTGCTGCTAGCTGTGAGTAGAAGTGATGGAAGAAGAGGTCATACGGCCTTTTAATGCTCTTTTTCATGCTTGGCCACGTAGTCCACTAGCAGCTGGGAGATGCAATGAGGGGACACTCCTGTTGAACTCTGCAACTCTGCTTTATGGTACATGTAGCCATGGGAATGGTGTAGTATGTGCTGATGGGTCGTTGGATGGATGTGGGGGAAATGCTCAGAAGTGTGGATGGTGTCTCGTGGCTGTTGTGTGTCTGCCCTTGAGGCTCTAAAGCACGTGGGAGAATTACTTGGGAGTGAAACAGAGTGGGATGGTTGGGCTGGTGATACCTGGTATGACCTTGGATACCTCCCCCAAGGAACAGGGTGCTTAGGACCTGGCCTCCCTTTGGCCTCTCATGGTGGACTACCTTTGCTAATCCCTACTCTTGGAAAGGCTCCCAATCCCCGCTTTGCATCCAGTGCTCTGTGCTCATCATTGGTCACCTTCAGTGTGCAGGTCCCCACATCTCATCAGCAGTGTCCTTTCTCTCTGGTGTAGCCTGATACAAACCAGCCTGGGTGAGGGGCTTCCAGGGCAGGCTCTTTGGATGTGTTTTTGTCCAAAACAATTTTCCAACAGTCCCTCTGAAGGTTGCAGGTGAGGAAAGCGTTGCAGGATGGCTCAGTCTGGCTCCTCTCCTCGATTCCAAGGTCAACTCTTACTTTTTAGGGAAAACATCTTTTTTTATTTTGACATCCGGAGGTTGGGGTTTTTCTGCTTTTCTTTTGACCTGAAGTAACAGCCGTTTCCAGACAATTCAGACTTAGGAAGTGGGGATCGAATAACTTTCTTAATCCTTTGGTGGTGGGTTTTTTTTTTTTAAATATGAGGGTGTGTGAACTACAAGAAGGATCTTGTTCAGACCCTCGCTTCCTGATTTATGTCCAAGCTTGGAACTGTGATGCTGTTGGGGGGGACACAAAAAAAGCAGTAGTAGCAGTGGGAAGGTTGTGGGATTGGTGGTGCTGCTCAGCAAACAGAAAGAGGAAAAAGAGAGCTATTTCTCATTCTGTTTCCTAACTCCAAACATGACCCAAAGTTTTTATAAACTTTCTGCTCAGGTTTCAGGAAACTGCAAATGAAACTGCATTCCTCTGTGTGGTTTTTTTTCTCTTTCTTTTGGAGATGTAATAAAACATCATCACCTACATGTCTGTGGGCTTTAAAAGTATTCTCGGGAGGGCAGGCGAGGAGTGGAGGCAGATTGACTGACGGCTGGAATAATGTCTCTTTATTATGTCTGGGATTATAATTTCACTTTATTCTGGGGGCTACAGCAACAGTAGCTTGGTTGTATCCACTTCTTCTTGTTGGCTTCTTGTGTGCCTTCCCAAAACCGTGCTGGTGGGGTCCATTCCCCTCCAGAGCTCCGTCTGCAGGGGAAAACTCATCAGCTGAGGAAGCTGTGCTTCTCATCACCTAGGAAAATACAGTGGTTTTTTCATACATCGTGGCCTTGAAGGCCCCACGTGTAACCAGTGGGGAAAAAGACATGTTAAATTAGAACATAAAAATAGTAGGAGTGGGGTTGGACCAAACTGGGGATGGTAGCCATGGCAGGACATGATTGCATGGTGTGGCTCCAGGGGACATCTGTCCTCCACCAACTCCTTTAAACTGGTTTTGGTGTCTAAAGCACGCAAACCCACAAACCAATAGCTGTTCTGGAGCTGATGCACACAGGCTTGCCTGTAGAGAATGAAGAACAGGGAAATAGCCAGAGTGGAGGTAAAAACAAAGACAATACCACTTAAAGCAGAGTCGTGCAGTGTGTCTGTGGCCACTTGCAAGCAGTTTAAGCATGGAGAATTCAGTAGGGTGAGTTAAGTATTTAATAGCATTTGCATCCCATATGAAGATAAAGATGCAGAGCAGGGCTCAGTGCACAGCAGTGAACCAGCACAGGGGGTCCTTTGATGAAGGACACCCTCCCCACCTCTGGGACAGCCTACAGGTAGCACCAGCTGTTTTTTTCTCTTCTTACTGTGCATTTACTACCTTAAAGAAGAAAAAGACAGGTAAAACTAAAGGAGCAAAAATTAGAAAAAACACTCCATTTGCAGTTTAACAATATTCTTAGAGGCTTGTGTAGGTGCCATGGGGTTCTGGCTGCTGGAGCAAGAGTGGGTCTGGGAACAGAGAGGGGAAAGACCAGATTTCATCTGAATGCTGGTGTTGTGATTGACCCAGGCATAAAGCAGAGCTTGGACCTCTTCCTTTGTGTGGTGTTCCTCTTAGAGGAGAACTGCCTCCAGGATGCCAGGGCTCTGCTGTGCAGAGGCACAGATGGAGAAAGACTTGGAGCAAAGCTGAAAATTCAAAAGTCAGTATGGGAGATTTCAGCCAGAGTTTTGCTGACAGTGTCAAAAACTCTCAAAAATTGGGTAAAAGCAGCCAACAAGGGCTTGGTGGGATGTTATTAAGCAGCATCAGAAGCTGATGTGGTGGAATGATGTCATAGGCCTCTCCTGTAGTTCCTAGGCAGGGGAAGGGATGGAGGATGCAGGAATTGGGCTGGTTTGGGGCCGTGTAGTCCCCAACCTACTCACCGGGAAGTCGAGGAGCCTGCCTAGTTTCTTTTGGGGGATTATTCCTGGTGTTTTCCCTGTGCTCCTGTCAGGGCTGCTGTAGGAGATGGGGTGAGAGGTGTGTGGGTTGAGTGTGATCCAGCGTGGCCACCTTTCCTCAGTGCACGTGTGCTCCTTAGCAAATCCATCTGGGCTAGTAAATGCCTGGCGTGGAGAATTCTTGGAAGCCAAGTTGCTCTTAATAATTAATCTTTAGGGTCCACTACAAGAATAACGTGGTACATGTGAAACCCTACAGCGTATGTGTGTACAGAAAACACCTTGAGATGTTGTGTACACTCAGGATATCGTGCCATATACCTGCTGGGACTCGTGGTGCTGGCTGTGATAGAGTGCAGACCTCAGTGGCGTGTCCTTTTTGCCTCATTGCCACCCCATTAACGCATTAATGCAGCTCCTTGCCCCCGCCACCCCCCTCCACAGAAAAGGGGGCCAGTGCTCTCGGAGGAGCTGAGTTCAGGAGGGACCCAGAGGAGCTCACCCAGGCCCTGTGTAACGGAGAGCAGTCCTGAAAGGTGGCTGCTGCTCAGCACCAGAAACCCAAAATTGTCCAGCAAAGCAGTCCAGGATGCTTGGTTAATTAGAGAAGACCCGTTACTGGCAGGCATGGGGCATATTTATTTTTAAAGTCTGTTACTGACAGTGAGAACATGCCTCTGGCGAGAGATCTGAAGCCCTGGCTATGTAATTCACTTGAAAAAGGGATTTACTTTTTTCAAAACAAAACCGAACCCCCATGCCCCAGCTCCTCCCTGCCAAGGAACGGGTGGGATCAATGAGGCAGGGAGTTGGAAGGGGCGAGGGCTGTTATTTACGCAAAGTTTCCACCTCCTTCCTTCCTTCCTTCCTACCAACTGCCCATGACCCAGACCTGCCTGGTGAGGAAAACGGCTCCACAGCCTTGCCAATTCTGGGATAAATAGGTCATCCAAAATACGCAAAAGCCAGTTCCAAGTCTTCCAACAGTCAGAAAGATCTCAGAAGTCTTTGGATGCGTAAAGCCTGTAATAATTGTGTTGCTTCCAATGCTGTTTTTGAAGCTCTGGGTCCTCCAGGAGCAGTCCTCCACAGTGGTCCAAGGGCAGAGATGTAGCAGATGAGAAAGCGGAACGCCATTTCTAGTTTTATTTCACCCATTTACTTGTTCAGACCTTTTCAATGGTGATGGCAGCTGTAGTCTGCATCGTTAGAAAAACAGGATTTTATACTTCCCTGTGGATGGGGACTGTAATCTTTCAATTGAAATTGAGAAGAGTCCAGCCAAGGATGTTTTCATTTGAACCTCAGCTTTGCTTTTAGCCTTGTGAAGTGGAGCTGCCAAATTTTGCTGGATGATATAGGAGGGTTTCCTTGAAGAAACTTTCCAGCAGTTGCTGGCAGAGATTTGTCAGGTTTGCTCCATCATGTTTTGTGGCCTGATGTCATAACAATAGATCCTGTAGCATTGAAGTATGAGCCAAATCAAAAGAAAATGATACCTAAGGTAGTGTTTCTTTGGGTTCTTTTACTGTTTCCACCACTGTCCTTGACAGACTTCTGCTCCCAGTGAACGGTCAGCCTGTTTGAAAGGTTGCTTCGTTGTACTCCTCCAAGTCTCCTGGGATGATAAATAGGATTTATTGTGGTTCAGACCCAGATAGTGCCATGGTCTGAATGCTGGAAAAGACTTTAAACCTTTGCGAGTGCCTCTGCAAGTCGCTGTGGCAATGATCTGGGTGTCTCCCTGTGCTGCAGTAATGTTACCTGTGTTATAGGGGGTCTAACAGTGGCCTTTAAAAAGGAGGCAAACCACTGAAATACTAGATACTTATGCCATGGCAGGAGCTTGTAAGGTCTATACCTTGGAAAGAGAAGAGGGTATCCCTCCACTGCAAAAATAGAATCAACTCTATAGGCACCTTTGTTTATATTTTAAGAACGTGTTCCTTTTTTAAAGAGCATTTTCTCTCCAGTGGAAACTCTGTCGAGCATTAGTGCAATGGCTCTTGCCTCCCTCCCTTGCAGTCTCTTTTCTAGCAGCAAGAGCCAGGCAAATGCCAATGTTTTGCTGCTGTGCTGTTATTGCACAGAAACCAGCATTGCAGGGCAGAGGCGCTGGGCCCGGGGTAGTGAAAGGTGGGAAATAAAGGAAATTAATGTCGTTAGTGAGTGTCGAGTCAGTTATCAACAACTTCCTGGCATTGTTAGTCCTCGCTCCATTCGCCGTTCCCCAGGCTGGCCCACATCCAGGCATCATCAGCAGGTATTTCCCTCCTGCCCACAGCTTCATCCATCAGCATCCTCCACCAGGTCCATCCTGTTGGTCTCTGAGGAAGCATTAAAATTAATAACGTGAGCTTTGGGGTGACCTGTGGGTGGGAGCTCCTCTGCACCTGCAGATCTGGGGGTTGGTTTCTTAAAACGCTCTTACCTTGGGGCTACTGCTTGAACAAACATCTCAACCTTTGGTGGTAAAGAAATAGAAACCAAACTGTTGATCAAGAATCCGTAATTGAGATATAACTTCTTAAAAAAAGTGATGCCAGTTAGTCAGCTTCTATATTTCCAGTTTTAATATACAAAAAGAAGCCTTAAATTTGTAAAAGGGCACTAGTTTGCTGAGAACACACATCTAAATGCGTCTCCTTTTTGTTTTCTGAGCTCTACTCTTTTTCCCAAATGCAGTTTAGAAAGGAGCTTGTTGAGGAACAGCTTTTAAACCTCTCTCCGGTACCATTTCTACAATGAAGTCACCCGTGTAAGATAAATAGTAACCAATCTCTTGTTAGTGAAGTACACGCTCTCCTTCACACTTGACTTGAATGGAAATGCAAAATACTCTGCCATCTGCTTCCAGCAAGCAGCTGGAGCGAAGGATGGAGCCTCAGCATCCTCCATCCCAGGCCAAAAAGCAAAGCTCTCTCCATTGCTGGTGCTGCATTAGTGAGGACCCCAAATCCGTCCACTGCAGCCAAAGCGATGGGCAGAGGGGATAGTTCTCAATACAAAGTGGATTCTTTTTTTTTTTTTTATTACAAGATTTCCCTGCTCGTCATAAATGCAAATCACTGCAGAGATGAGGTTTCACACCAGAAAATGCCTGAAGAGAGTTGTACACCCAACAAGTGCTGTTCAGCTTTTGTCTCACCATAGTGTCAAAAGCGTCTCTGTGTGTGTTGTGTTGCATCCATACAAAAGGGCAATTCCTTTAGGAATCATCCCTTTAAGAAAAAAATAAACCAGGGCATGCCTCTTTTGAGGTATGGACCTTGGCTGGTCCCTGGGAGACTTTAAGCCATTCCGCAGCTGACGTGACAGACAAATGCCCCAAAGTCTGAATTTTGGTTGTTTCAGGTTTCCAGCCACAGAACGTAATTATTGCACGTTACATTCTGTTTATTTAAAAAAGGAAAAAATACTGAGGAAATCAGATTTTATGCCAAGTTACGGGGCGTGGGGGTGGGAGGGAGGTGGGGGGGAATGCTTTCTAAAGAAGCAAATCTGCGTGCAGGCAGCTGGTGCACGTGAGATCCTGGAAACAAAAGTGAGTTGGCCTCCCGCCGGCTGCGGAGCCCGAGAGGAGCCCGTGCAGCCCTGCTCTCACTCATCTCGGGGGGAAAAAGATGCAAACCAAAGGCATTTAATTGCACAAAGGGCAAGAGCATCAGGTGGGTGGACACCGAGTCTGTGCTGCATTACTTCAAAGGGAAAAGCTTGCTACTGGGGCCGGGGTCCCTGGATGCAGGCTGCTTGGGGATCTGGGGTGACACGGAGGTTTTTCTGCTGGTGCAGGGCAGGGTCTGCCCTCTTTCCCCAGCTCTGCCAAAGTTTTTTCTATCTTGGCTTGTTCTGCCACTCTTTATTTCGTCAGTCCTGATTTTCCTGCTTGCAAAAGCGTCTTCTGCTTTTATATAGCATATGTATTTTAAAATTGGGTCTTACCTGGGCTTGCGGGACGGGAGCAGCACTGGTGATGGTGCCTGAACCAGGTGGGAGAGGGTGGCTGGGGCAGGGCTGTGTCACTCCCCAGTTCAGGAGAGCTCCCATCCAGCTCCCCTGGGGTAACCCTGGGTGAACGGTGGCAGGTGAATTAACCAGATGGGTGCTGGGGAAGGAACGAGCTGCAGAGTCTCAGCTGGTGGCCCTGGGCTCATCCTCTGCCTGTCACCTCTTTTTGGGAGCTTTGCAGATCATCTGAGGGTTGTTTTTCACCAAGTGGCTCTTGGAAAAGACTGTGTAAGAATGCGACTCCCACTTGGAAAGTGAAAAACTTGTTGTCCTACCCATTTTCAGGGAAGAACATGAAAAAGTGGCCTATGGGTGCTGGACTGACTCTGAACTCAGGGGCCAAACTGCTGTTCCATGAAGCTTTTGCTTTCTTACCAATAGTTTGCCTTGTAAAAACTGTGGGAGGGTCTGACTGTCTGTTTCCAAAGGTAACACCTGATGGCATGCGTGACCCCAGCTGGGAAAACCAGTTGGTTTTTCTGCAGCAGCATCACAGCCACCCAACTGTGGTGGAGGATGCCCAGACCCCGCAGTGAGGTGACAGACCTGCTCAGCAGTGCCACTTTGGTGCGTGCCACAGGAAAGCTGTGTTCAGGATGAAAAGCTGCTGAGAAAATGGGTTTAAAGCCCTTTTTCTAACAGCTGGGAGCAGGCATCAGGCAGAGCTTTGTACCTGAGGGGACTGTTTCTGGCTCCTTCACTGCAGCTTTGGGCTAGAGACAGCTTGGCACGGCCGCTGGTGGAAGCGTGAGCGATGCTGTAGCACAACGGGCTGCAGAATAAGAATTTCGGGGTTTTGTCAGAAATTTCAGGGTTTGGATGTTTGCTACCATTCTGCTGGGGAGAGCCTAGGGTCTCTCTTTTTTTTTTTTAACTTGGCAAAAGAGCTACTCGGCCCGATGCAACGTTTAAAGCTGTGGCTTCCACGGGCTGGGCATGGCCTAGGGTGAGCACGTTACCACTTACGTACAGGACAGGGCACTGCCTAAAAAGTCCATCCCAGGCATCCTTTAAAAAAAAATGAACAGCAACTATTCTTTCTTGCATAGAGCAAGGATGTGTGAAACGCTCAGCATCTGGGGGCAAACAGCTTTGCGGTTTAATCTGTGCCCTGGAAAAGTCCCTCTGCAACCTCTGGCTTCAGGCCATCGCTTGTGGAAGAATTGCCAGCAGAGCAACAGCAACAAAAATATATATGCTATCTGGAAAAGACACTTAAATCAAACAGTTATTGGGCTCAGCAGAGCTCAGTCATCTTCTGCATGATATAGCAGGGAGGATGTTATAAAGCAACGTAATTCCGCAATATGAAGCAGGGAAGATGAGACGAGCCAAGGGGCCCCGACCTTAAATTTTATGAGCAACTTATAGTTTGCAAAGAGCGGGGCTGGGAGATGGGAGGCAGGATTCCTGCTGTTGTGCAGAATCAGGAAAAATGTGGAAATCTCCTGGGTTGGTGCTTGCTAATCTGTAGCGTTTTCCCTTGGTCTGTTGCGAGAAGAGCTAAAAGAGGAGGTGTTTTTAAAATAATATTGAGCATAAAAAGGGAGAGGCTGTGGCATCCCTCGAACCCAGACACACACAGAGCTGCTCCACGGCTGGGATAAAGCAGTCACAGGGGCTGACCCCGACCTCCTGCTTTATCTGATGTTCTCAGCATTTATAAGCAAGGAAGAGCGGGTGGTCGTCAGACCGACTGGCTCCACTCTGAGCTTCCAGCCCAGATGGGAGGCGAGACCTGCCCTCCGAGCATCCCAGCCCTGGGGTCAGGGAGATGAGTCCCCCCTCCTCTCCTTTCCCCAGAAAGACCCCCCTCCAAATCGCTGTCTGGGGTGGCAGGGCAGTGTTTCTCAGCAGGCCACTGGGGCTGGGACCATCCTGGACAGGGAAGTCACGGGGGGAATGTCTCGTCTTGCAGATGTCTCCAGGGTGGCTCTGAATTAGCTTCATCCTTTCAGCGATGCTATCGCTACACAGCCTTTTTCTTTTCATTGCTAGCTGGGGAAAAAAAAAAAAAAAGAGCTTGAGCTGTCACAGAGTGGAGCCACAGCAATGTTATTGGGTTCATGATGGTGTCTCCTCCCCACAAATGCCTCTGACATCTCCTGTCTGGGGAGACCCTATTGCTGTCTTTCAGACTTAAAGGAGGCTTATAAGAAAGATGGGGATAGACATTTTAGTCGGGCCTGTTGCAAAAGGACAAGGGGTAATGGTTTTAAACTAAAAGAGGGTAGTTCAACTAGATATAAGGAAGAAATGTTTTACAATGAAGATGGTGAAACATTGGCACAGGTTGCCCAGAGAGGTGGCAGATGCCCCAACCCTGGAAACATTCAAGATCAGGTTGAACAGGGCTCTGAGCAACCTGATCTAGTTGAAGGTGTCCCTGCTCAGTGCAGGGGGGTTGGACTAAGTGACCTTTAAAAGTCCCCTCCAACCCAAAATATTCTATGATTCCGCGCCTCCTGCCTTGGTTTTTGGTGGCCCAGCAGCAGGGAGCTCCCGTGCCCCTGTCTGCGGCACTGAGCATGTTTATTTAAGTTAAAATCAAGTGTTAAAATAATTCAATGTAAGTGTTAAGCGAGGGTGATTGGAGTTTGCATGACTCTACATTCAAACTATGATTTCTTTAGGGCAGAGGAGTTATTTTCATTAACCCTTTCATGCTTGCTCTCTCTGGCAGGAGGAAAGGTTGGATTAGCTAAATGTTGACTTACAAACTTTCAGCCCTCCTCAAGCTGTTTTAAATCAAAGCAGGGTAGGTAAATGTTTGGCTGCCTTTCCTGTGATGGTCTCGTCGTCCGCAGCCTGTGAAGTAGCACGATCCAAAGGGCAGCTGTTAAACAAAGTGAAAACAGACAACAGGCTGCACAGCTCCCCACCATCTGCTGCCCAGTGCTCAGGGAACCTTCCCTTCTCCCCCAGCATCCGTGGGGATGGTCCTTTGTTGAACCAGACAACTTGGTGGGGTTTTTGGGATGGCGCTGTGGACTGTGTGTTGCTGACAGGGTGTGTTGGGATGTGGTGGTACCCAGGTACCAGAGGTGCCCAGGGGGATGAGGTGGGGATGCTGCCCTACCGCTGCCCTGCACTTCTCTGACCAAATCCCTGTGGGTTATATGAGTTTATTTTCTCCCCCCTTCTCACCCAGCAAATCCTCTGCTCAAACCACAGGTGGAGATATGGGTTCATATTTATCTGTCCAGACCATAACAAGAAAACCAGTCCAGTTAGACTGTTCCGAGTACAGCTCTTCTGCTGGGACCCATTGCAGGCTGTTATGGGGAAGGGTAGCAGGGTTACCTTGCTGAGTATTTATAGGAGCCATAAAGCTCAGGAATTTATCATGTCTGTGATTTAAATGAGGTGTAGAGGAATTTGGTCACTCCTGCCATCCCTACTCTGCCAGAGTGGGCGGCAGAGGGTGGGTCTGCAGGAGAGCACAGGGTGCATCCTCACTCTCCTGCCTTTAATGGGGATGCCTTAGGGGGGAAGGGGGGCTGATAAAAGACAGTGGGATTTGGTGGGTACTTCTCATTGGAGCTGCCTGTCTGTCTCCAGGTTTTCAGCCAGGGCAAGCTTGTTTCTAGGGCTTTGGCAAAGCAGCTGGCTTCTCAGGCAGGCACTCTTGCCTTAATACAGATCATTAACAAAAAGCCTTAGTGTGTCATGGCATCTTAATCCTAAATTGTTCCTTGAGTTTTCATGGGTTTTCCTCTGCTCTAGCCCCGTTTTGGTGGGGCAGAGGAGATTTGCTGCGAGGTGAGCCCCTTCTGCTTGATCTTTGGGCTTCAAGAAGCCATTTGTGGGCGAAAGGGTGACGTGGGCTGTGCATGCACGAAGCTTTTTTTCATTTGAGGAAAATTTGGCACATTTTTCCAGACAGGCTGTCTGCTGAAAGGCTTCACCTGCAGCACTGCCTTGCAGGGGCCTGGCAGGGCTTTTACCGCTTCCAGTCACATCCTCAGTTCTGTTTGCTCAAGCCACAAACTTGGTAAAGTGGAAAACCGATTCCGCTTATCTAATTCCTGAAGCGGCGTCGCAGGATAAATCCCGTTTCCGTCTCCAGGTGATGGATTGCACGGGAGTCACATGTGTAAAATAAGCCTTTTTTTTTTTTTTTTTAGTGTGTGTATGTGCACGGTTTCTTGTCCTTTTGCAGTTCCTGCGAAGCGAATTTAATGCAGTTTCAGTTTGGGTACAACAAAGTGGAGCTGCAGATCAGAAACACATGTTGTAAGCGCTGCAGGCACTGGGTGAAACCCGATCTGCCGAGGTTTCCCTTAAATCTGCACTTTCTCGTTTGGCTCTCATATTAAAGCTGTATTTCAGAGCTGTCTAACCCTCTCGAAAGATGATGAATAACAATAAAAACATTCACTGGAGGACTGTCATCATTTCCAAAGGAAGTGTAATAAATACTTTACGACAGGAGTATTTTTTTCTTCTTCTTCTATGTACAGCCATAAACTAGTTTTAAGTTACAACTTATTAAGCCTCTAAACAATTAGAGCTGGGCTGTGGGGAGGGCACTGGGGCTGGGATTTGCCTTGGTTTTGGGCTTGAGGGACCCAGGGGGAATCATTTTGCCTTCATGTGCCTCAGTTTCCCCTGGTGCTGGTTGAGCTGTGGGTGTTTATGGTCACTGGGGTCCTGGGTCAGGCTCTTGATGGATGGATAGTTGATGCACCAGCATCTCCCATGCCGGTTGCTTGTGCAAACGAGAGCTGTCCTTTCCCTTGAGGGTCCCTGTGTGTGTGTCCACTGTGTACTTTCAGCTCCTGAATTTCGGTTAAAAAATGTGCAACTGTTTGACAGCATCAATTAAAGATAAAATAATCCAAACACTGTTTGTGTGACCTCCCCTAAGCCGCTGTGTCTCCACAGCAATCCCCTTCATCCCAGCAGAAAGAGCTGGCCCCATGGCTGGTCTGAGGAGCCGCCTTGTCGCAAAGCCCCCTTCCCCCTCTGATGCTTTAGCAGGGGAAAATCTAAGAGAAGCTGGCTGAAAATAATCTGAGTAGGAGAGGTTTGGATCTCCCTTTATTGTGCCTTTTACTTTGCTTTTGGTTTTACTGAAGGGTAATAAAAATAAAGCAGGGCCTGAGGACATCACCTTTTGCAGCATCATCCTGCTCTGGGTGCAACACGAGTCTGCTGAAAAAAACCTTTTTCTTTTCCTTCTCTTTTTTCTTTTCCTTCTCTTTT